>WWET01002171.1:169492-182724 GCA_011038615.1 Limnodynastes dumerilii
AATTGACTATCAATAGATTTTTGTTTCATTTATTCTCAGTCCATAGTAAATTAGGTATATTCCATTGCAGGCTTATATAATCAATGGCCATAGGTCGTTGCTACAGATTCATTGTCTTGGTTCTTGGCCCGGGCTTAAACTGGGTTCACGCTACTGGTCAGGTCCAGATTTACTAAGGCGTTTCGTACGTAACCTCTGCAACGGAGGCCAACGTATGGAATTTCTGATTCACAATACTGCACATAGGAGAGCAGGGCACTCTACTACATGTGTATAGGTAAGCTATAACCCAGGCGCAGCCTTAACACTCTATGCATGCATGAATAGGACATCCTAGATAAGGGCTAAACCCAGCCTTTACTGTATGATTTAAATGCTTAATCCAACCCACCATGTGTATCTCGTACACCCTTGCAGAAGCTGATATCCGCATGGAACGCAGCATCAGACGACTGAATTCTATTGCGTAAGAATAAGTATTGCGCATGTGCAGTCCCCACCCAGTCCTTACTCAGAGATGACTTGCGTATGAAGCATAAGTCAGCTTTTTTGCTTAAATCTAGATCCAAATGTCTTTAATCAGATTATTATGTGGATCACACGATAAAGAAGTGTTTTAAGTGATATCTGATTAGTGTGTATGCTAAACCATCATGTCTCATCGGATCTAATATTACTGAACGATGATGTCACAACTTCCATCCAAGTATAAAGTGTGTGTGCAATGATTCTGCATCTACTTTGCAGCATCTACTTTACATTTGTGGAGCAGAGGGTTATGGGAAAAGTTGTTGGTATTAACGTTTAAATATATTGCATTTGGGAAAGTTTATGCAATGTGTACCCAGCTTACAGCAAAGCTAGACTTAACTTCACAAAGTCCTGACCCCAATACTGTAATGCTGGTTGTCATTTTGTCCAGCTCCCCCACGGGAGTCTGCCCACTCTCCTCAGGGAGTACTGCTGAAATTTGCTAGTCTCCACAACTTTCTGAATGAGTTGCCGTGTTGTCTGACAATGTCCAATGTCAGATAACCATTAACCGTCTCTGAGTAATCTCACACACTGCATTCTAGTGAGTATTACTCCAGCCCTGTGAGTGGGCAATGACTATACAGTGTTTGGATAGTCATAATTCATGACCAGCTAGTACTCCCTGCTGCATATGGTTGGGGTGTGGGGATGTTAACTTAGAAACTTGTTTTAAAACAAACTTTCGCTAATATCTTATTTTAAAACTTTTTGTAAATTACTCATGCGTTGAGCCTTGTGTTTTTGTTTTTTTTGTGACGTACTATAATGCGCAATATTCACTGTTGACGCCACGTTGTAATTAAAGGACATTCACCTGGGTCTTTAATAGGTATATATAATAAAAGGAAAATACAGCATTCATATTTTATAATGGCTTTAACTGCAGCCTACGTGACTCGGCAAACAAAGGTTTTATATGGTTCGTCTGACGCCGCTCACCAGATATTCCTCAATTAGGTTTATTTTTCTTAAGTATCTGAACTTCTGCTTAGTAGAGATAATAGGATGGAACAAAAGGTCACCACGTGGAGACGTTGTATTAATTAGGAAAGTGCATTGCTTTCTCTGTATATGACATTTAGGCCTATTTCACAAAGGTCTCTGAACAACTGGTTTCATTTAAAGGACGATAGAATCAGCCAGCGTGAAGGGCAAAAGCCTGCCCTCCGCGCCACCACCTGTGACCCCAAGCTGCTTTGTGCTTTGATGTCTGGTTTGTTTGTGACAGCTTGTAACACTAGCTGTCATGTCTGCTGGTATACTATATAATAGTATGATATGCTATAAATAATATGACACTGTAATATACTATATATCGCTCTTCCTTCCTTCTCATTAATGACATCACTCTCTCCCTTCCTCTTGTCCTCTCCCTTATTCTCCCACTCTCTGTCACCTGTTTGTGTGACCCACCTGCTTAGATGATAAGATCCTGCAAGCGGGGCCCTCCTCTGCTTCTTCTCTCCCTCTACCTCGATCTGTTGTATTGTGTCCTTATTGGCTGGATTCCGTGCTGGGCCATTCTCCGACAGCGGGGCATGAAGAGCTGTCGAGCATGCGTGGTCTTCGCGTGGTGGGGGTCATTTAAATTGTAGGGTAAGGTCTTGGCTAAGCTCTTGTGTACGACTCCGCATTATGAACATGACCCTTCTGCACAGGGCCGTGTTTGTAAAAATGAAGGTAAGGTTCTGGACTCGTAAGCTCTGTGCATGTTAAACCATTCCGTATGAATAGGCTTAAGAGTTGCTGTGCGTATCAATTCATGATCTGGTTCATTGTTTTAGTGTTACCCTGTCTCACATTGTTTACCTTTTTTGTCAATTCTGTTTTTGTCCCTTTGTGACACCTTTTATATATCAACATTTTTGTTGCTGTGAATATTGTGTCAGAATAAAAGTCAAAAGACCTATAGATTAAGTGATTTTTATACAGGAGACTGTTATCGTACATGATCTTAGATGGTAATGTAATGTACAGAATAGAACTGTGCCTTTCAATACATAAGCGTTCATAGAGGAGTGAGAATACAGCTATTAATTACAAGGGTTTAGGATATTGCATTATTGTTGCTCTACCCAATATGTGTCAATAATAATAATAATAATAATAATAACATTTATAGGGGATTAGAGACTGTGGGCCAGATGTACTAAGCTGCGGGTTTGGGAAAGTGGAGATGTTGCCTATGTCAAACCAATCCGATTCTAGCTCTCACTTTTTACATACTAGAGAATGTCAGCTAAAATCTGATTGGTTGCTATGGACAATATCTCCACTTTTCCCAACCCACAGCTTAGTAAATCTGGCCCTGTGTGTCTGGCTGGGTCCTCAGCAGAGTCTGCGTTTCCTTGGTGTTACCCGTGTGGTTCCTCTCAGTTTGCAGTAGCGCTATGTTTGTGTGTTTTGCTTGTGCGGTCCAGTATTAGGTTATGTTATTATGCAAAGCGTGACTTTGTAAAGTTAGAATGGAGTCATCTCTGGCAATAGGATACCGTTAATAAAATGTTGATGAAAGAAAATGCTGTTGGGGGATAAGGTTTGTAGTTCATTTACAGTTCAAGGTTGGTCTCTGGTTTAATGCCGTGCGTAGGTCAGACTGTGTTGTCTAATGTTAACACACTGCATCGTGTGATTGACTTGGCAACGAGGAAAAAGAAATAATATGTTTACCGAACCTCGGCTGCTGTTCTGGATATAAACTCTCACGCCCCTTTTGAAAACATATCTTTGACTTTCCTGCACCCCTTGCCCTCTACTTATTGTTACAAGCAAGGTGTGTTTGAGTAAGTGATTCATTATAGAGCGACAGTCAGCCATCAGGTCTGTCAAGGATTGTGTTTATGTGAAGGGGCAAAAGGAGGTGCTGCTGCTATTTGTCTCGGATGAGGGGGGGGGCATGTGGCAGCATCTCCCCCTACTCTATAAGAAAGCTGTCAGAGGTCGACAGCTTAAAACAGCTTGGCACTCCATGTATGATTGCCAAGTGATGATTATAAATATACTGGTGTCAGCCTCTGACAGCTTCTCTCACACTGATGGCCCACCCCCAGTATACATGGCTCCACCCCAGTCCCACCCATCTAGACTCAGGCCCCGCCTCCTTGCTAAGGAGCCCAAACCTGTCAAATTCCGCCCCTGCTTAAGTGCTCACACGTAGTTAATAAATAATTGTGGCTCTGTACACCCTGTAACCATATTTGTCTGTGCTGTTCAGAAGACTGACATTAAACTTGGACAAACGGTCATACCTGTGTATATACTGCCAACATTTTCCAACATCGTACCATGCGATAAGGATTTTTTAGGAAGTTGTAATCCAAATGATCAGATGCAACCCTTGCTTATTACACCAATTTATGATCAGGGAGTGTACACACTCTTGTGATATCAAATTATTGTGCGATCGAGCCCGCTAATTGGTCTGTAGCCAGCTGTACTTTGCCAGTTGGGTATGACATCTACTTTTCTCTCTTGTGGCGCGTTGCTATTTGTGAATTGGAAAATCCTCGGTGTGTACAGACACCAGCAATCCCTCTTCCTGCATAGTGACTCCTTTGTGGGCATGCATATCGTTGCAGCAAAGGTTTAAGGAAACTCTTTATTTTCCTGCGGATCTGTTATAGAGATCAGTGTGTTCGGGTTCATCGTTATGCAGGTCGGGGCTTAATATCGTTAATACAGTTTTGAAAAGATTGGAAAGTATTGCAAAGAGAAACTTCAGTATGTACCCAGCTTAACATGTACCTTACACAATAAAGCACAATTGTGTAGGTGTTTAGTGCATATGTATGTGTTGTATAGTTTATCAGAATGAGTGACTCACCAGATAAGTATATGACCTTTTTAGCCAGAAAAAAAACTTTATCCATGTGATTCACTGGTTAACACAGAAGCCCTTAATATTTTATACAATATATGCTGCCCTTGTGAAACTACCATTGTTTTAGCAGTTTTATCAAACTCCAATGTGAACGTTTTGTACAAATAAGTATTTTAGGCTTTAAAAATGTTGATTGCTAGCTCAGTAGGCGAGGACCTAGCTCGGAGTTAGCATGTGTGTCTAATGATATACCACAGACCTCTGGTCTTGTACAATTGTTTTCAATGTCAGACAGCCAAAAAATTTTAATTTCAAAGATCCAATAGAATTCATTTAGCTGTCGGATTGTTTACTTACTTCACAGCTGACCTTCCAGATTGAAGGGGTTATAGGAGGTTAATAGTGCCTTTCTTTCCACCTTTATTTTTCCAGTTCTTTTTGGTCATGGGAGAATGTGCGATAAGGGAGTAACCTGACCTCTGTTACATGACCCAGTAATTATTGCTGCTGGCAGGGACGCATAACCCATGGGAAGAGCAATGCAGACTTCACGTATGGAAAGTATGTTTAGAGAGGGTTTTGTAAACAAATTACTTCCTTACATCACATATTTCGGATTAAACAGATGTACATAAGCAGTTTAATATTAAAGTATAGACTAACTTAACCATAGGTACTCTGGTACTCCAGGTGTTGTGATACTACAAGTTCCATCATGCTTTGCCAGGTATCGTCTGTGTCTATGCCGGCGTTGCCGTCTTTTAAAAGATTCATACAGGGGGGCTTAACGTCTTGATTTATGCAAATTGTTTCAAGCCCCGCCCCTTGCCTATCAATTACCACTTTTGTGGTTTCATGGGGGTGGGGCTTGAAGATGAAATTTGTGTCATCAAGTCCCTCCCTGTCCCTAGCAACGCTGCCTAGTGTTGCCAGGCAGGGTGGCAGGACTTGAGGCTGCGGTTTCCATGAACTATGCCTGAACCAATCCCTAAATATATGTTGCCTTCTGTAAGAAGACATAATATTTATGAATATTTTGAATGTTTTCCCCGTAGGTTGGCAGAAACTTCATGTTTTGCATTATTTTCATGCGCAAATTATTGCCACACTGGCAGCCATTTTGTTTGTAAACTATGGCAGTGTCTGGATGCAATGTACACTGATTACATGTAGGAAGTCAATGTTTAGGAACTATACCATCTACCATTTCTATATTAGATTATTTTAGTATTGAGAGCTGCCAGTACAGTAGATCCTTAATCTATATTCACAGTTGCCAACTCTCCCTGAATAACAAGGAGACTTCCTGAAGAGCTGGGGATCTCCCTGACTTCCAGAAGTGTTGGCAATCTCCGTGATGCTGATTCAGTTCAAAAGGTCATTGATGACAGATTTTAGAAATTGTGTCTATTTCCCTGCCTTGAGGCCTATGGAGAGGCCATGTTCATGAAGGCCGTGATGTATATAAAGACTGGCAGTTATCTAAAACATGACTTCAATAATGGAGACAGAAATTAAATATACAGTTTGGTCTCTTGTAATTAGCTGCTGTGTCACCTACAGTGAAAAAGTCACTGACAATTTAACAACAAATAAAAAGCAATGCAGCCATTTTTATTGAGAAATTATTTACCTGGCAGTGTCACCCTCCTATGCAAGTACCTTTGATGGTACAGGAGACACCCAGACCCTCCAAAATGACCCATTCCATTAGGTAAAATATGCTCCGCACCTTAGCTTCCAGCTGTCACACTTACCTGGTGATATTACTGATAATTAAACATAGGTGGATGCCATAGCAACTGACAGTTGGAAACTGAGGAGCAGAGTATTTTGTACTTAATGGAATGGGTCATGTTGTAGGGTATGCACAACCCATTGGTGCAGTGCCTTGATAGCGCTGATGACTGTCTCTCTAATATTCATACCCAAAATTTGGTAATTGTCTATATGCCAGGAATCTGCAAATACTGATACTGCTACAGGTTCTCCCACCATACTTAGTAATTGTACCAAAAAAATGTGTAAGTTCCTAAATCCTGTCTGCAAACCTTTTTATTATGCATCTTCAAAGCTTCAAGTTCTGACTCCATTGACTTTCCCCTCTACTTATAATTTATTCTAATTTGCGCCCCATAAATGATAGAATTTTTCTGAGATGAACGCATTGCTCGGGTGAAATTCTCTCCTTTTTAGTTATCACTTAAAAATTGTCTTTATCTGAAGGACGTAGGTGCTGGTATGTGAAGGTCAGTGTTAAGTTTGATCTCTAGTCTTTGTAGGCAGTTTTACATTTTTAAAGAGTTTCCAGAAGTCCTTGAAATATCTCCTTTTTTCCCCTTACCTAGTACAGCTATAGCTTTGGATATTTATTTTTGATCAACCTTGCCAGAAGCGAATTGTTGTGGTATTTTCATGCCTTACAAACAAAAACATTGCAGTTCTTAAGAATTTTAGTTTATAAATTGAAATATTAATTATATGTCGGCTGGTCAAAGTCTATGGGACATGTGTTTTTGGTTGTGCAGGAAACCATGTATATTGAATAGTACGTGGTTATTTTCTGGAGCAGTTTCACGCACAAATATGTTTAATATGCAGCTAGATTCCTGTGTGCTGCTTTGCCAAGGGATGCCTAGGGCCTGCGTGTTGCTAAAGATTGCAGCTATAAACCTCAAAGAAACCAGTGTTTACATATTTTGTTGCAGATTTGTAGGATTTTATTCATGGTGATTTGCATTCTAGACCTGTTATAAACACCCTTTTCGTTTTAATCCCACTCGTGAGGGAGATGGCACATAAAATGAAGGCTGGCATAGTCCTCTGTTGAATGGTGCTCTTCACTGGTGTTGTCTGTCATCCATTTTAATCAAGGTGTCTATATTTTACAGGGATCGTTGATCCTCATGTGTTAATAAGCTACTGTTCTATCCACCCATGGTTGCTTAGAGGGTGCCATTTAGTATAATATGCCATCCAACAAAAAGAATGAGGGTATGAAAGAATAGAATCCTCCCATTTGAAGCTCAGAACCCACTCACCATTCTGCTGTTGGATTATATGAGGTCTGAATTTCTCTTTTGCTGGACTTCAGGTAGTTCTCGGGTAGGCTGTTGGGATGGAACAGATTTCTACCCTGTTGCATTAGAAGAATGACCATTGGAAAGGGATTTGTTGTTGGTTATTGGACACCTGTCATTTTATTTCTTAAGGCATCAGACTTTTCATTAAATGCTTCACGGATCTGGTTATCTGTGTGTAAGTTTTGTTTTCTTATTAACTACATTTTATTTTCTCCATTCCCCTGAATTTGACTACTCCTGTACTGTAGCTTACTAATAGTATAATAAGTTCACGTTACTGATTCTATTTTGTCACCATTTGTGATGTAGAAATAGCTTTTTGCATTTTGTTTATTATTTTTTGTAAGATGACTATAGGGTTAACAAGGCTTCAACCGAGTTCAGATTAATGGAAAACCATTATCGGCTGTGTGGGAAGAGTTCTTTACAGCATGTGAAACAATATTTCTTTAATGATAGTGAGTTCTTATGTAACTGTGCTCTGAAGACTTCCAAGTCTTTGTGCGCCTCTCAGAATATGAAGATTTCAGGAATTCAGCCTTTCATTGCATGATATCAGGGGCTGTGTACAGCATTATATTCAGAGGTGTTGCTGCAAATGTAACCACATTTTTACAGTGAGAAGAAATAATTGACACCTTCCATTCTTGTTTTTATTTTACAAGCACACACACTTCAGAGAGGGACAAAATTTACTATATAAAAGGCTAACGCTGTTCCTCCCCTTTATTTCAAATGCGCATGTGCCTTGGCTGCCGGCTTCGATTTCGGCATACAGGAGATGGGAACAGAGCCCTGTGTGAGGTATATCGGAGGTAGAGAGAGGGGTGTGGATGGAGGACACAAGAACACAGGGAATGGGTGAAGAATGGACAACACAGTGTGTGTGGGGGGGGGGGGGGGGGGGTGTAATGTCATCATGATGCACTTTTAACTAGTATAAAATCATTTTCTTCTGTTTTTCTCTTCCTATTCATTGCTTGTCTAATATCCTGGATGTATTATTTCTTTTATAATATATTATACCTTTGTTTGTTGATAGGTAAGCAATGCAATTCATGTGCTGTGAATGGGGTCTTTTTATATTTTATTTGCCTGTACCCCAGCACGGCTACATGTAAATAAAGGCTGATGAACAGATGAGGCTTTGACTTGGAAAATACTTCACTCTTATCTTATCTTGATAGTAAAAGGGATGTTGCCAGGACCATCCTGCTGATAAATGAATAATGAAACTCAATTACTCCAGAAGGAAGCCCGATCATTAAGTATTCCGCAAAAGCTGTTGATCTGCTTGAGCTGGAAACCTTTCAAGCCTTTTCTTTTAGTGGAACCTGTTAATAAATTACTTATTGCATGTTTGACCCTTCTGTGACAGGCAATAAGCAGTTGGCCAATAAAAAAAAAAAAAAGAGACAGTGTAGTTCTGTTTTCCCATTTAATACTATTCGCTTCCAAGTGTGTTTCTATATAAGAAGCTCTGACGCAACAATGCTGGCAGGATCCTAATTCCAGCGCGTATGTATCCTGTCCGTATGCTGAACGGTCTTCAGTGTCACCTGCTGCCTGGGTGCTGTTCTGCATCGTCACCGCGGCTGTTGCAGCATTGTAACGCATAGTGGCTTTAAGCACGCAGCGATTTGCCCAGAGTCTGCACCCTTCAGCACCCATGCTCTGCAGTTACACTAGTTCTAGAACTCTATTGTGTCTTCTGTTGGAATCCAATGATTCCTTAAAAAAAAAAAAATTGTGTCTCATGTGGTTAGCACTTCAGCCTCACATCGCTGAGTTCACGAGTTTCGTTCCCAGACAAGTCGTTATGTTTCTCAAGGTGTAATAGGTGACTTGGCTGCTGGCTATAATGAACCCTATTCAGCATCTGTCTCTGTGTTAGGAGATTTACACTGTAAGCTCTGTACAGCACAGCATCATTACTGGCGATGATGACTTCCCTGGGTCCCAACAAAACATGAGACTTTGGACCGTGTTCACACTTAAGAACCGCACCTAACTCACTCGTCTTGCCCCTACCTCGCTCCTTGTTTTTAGGTACCTTATGGCACTTAAGAGTGCTATAGGGCTACCTTATGTTATCGTGCGTAGTTTTTCTTAAGAAGGAAGCTACGCACGGAGAATGGCCCCCCCCCTGGCCTCCCCAGCTAATCTGAATTCCTCCCCCCTCCTCGTTCTAACTAGACCCTCCCCGAAGCGGCATTTGCACATCTCCTTCTTCCGAAATTACTCCGTGCTGTCTTTAAATACCGAACGGACTCGATCTTGCGTAAATGACCTACTATATATGCGTTGTAGGTCATTTCGGGAGATTCCGCACTTAAGAAGCCGGCGCTTCCCAAGTGTAAATCAGGCCCATCGTCCTAATCATGTGCACGCTGCCCAATCTTTGGACAGATCTTCTGAGATCGGGCAGATCACCTCTGTACTTGCGCACACAAGGGACTTCCAGAACGGCTCTAGATCCCCAAGATCCAGATTTCCAGGCTCAAAGTCAGTCTGATAGTGGGACGAGAGAGGGTAGTATGCTGTCCACGAGGTGGTGGAGGTGTTCAGATTGTATAGGAAGGGCTTGGCTCATTAACGCACCCCCCCCATCTCCCCCCTGTAAATGTTAAGGTAGGGTCCTGCTGATGGAAGATTAGTGTTCTCCTTTTGCACTTAAGAAAATTAGGATCGCACAGCGACTCGATAATGGATAAAAATGAGCTTGACATTAAGAGAGGAAATCTACTCCTGGGCTAAACCATGTTGATTTAAGGGGGAGTCAAGTTAATTGTATTCTTTGCTTGCAGGGATATATCTTTGAATTGCTTACTGCACACAGATACTGACCAGCTTTACTATCACACTGTTATTTAGACTTGGGATAGGAAACATCACCTCTCAACTCTAATACTTTTTGCAGCAGATGAAATATGACTCCCCCTGCAATCACCATGGTTTAGCCCAGGAGTAACTTTCCTCTTAGGTCCGGATTCACAGTTACGTAGGTTTCGTCTTGCGTACGTTGTTTTAAGAATTGAGCTACTATGCATGCGTAGATGCTCATTCACGCTATCTACATACAGAAATGGTACGTAGATAGCGTAAATAAGCTTCTACGCATGTGTAATAGCTCAATTCTTAAAACAACGTTCGCAAGACGAAAACTACGTAACTATGAATCCGGACCTTAATTTCAATCTCTGAATCGGGTCCAATATGAGGAACAGAAAATCTGCTGAAATTTTATATTTTAGTATTATTTGGTCTGACCCAAAATACCTCTATCGCCATTACAAAGTAACGCCCTTTTCCCAAGAGGTCCTAAACTGGAGGTTAGCAAACCCCTGTCCATAGTGCTTCATCATCTTCCAGTGTTCCGTTTAACTTGTCATGCCGTTATTTTGGGAAAGGGTTGTTTACTGCTTGATGTATCCGACCATCTGATCAAGCCATCATATCATGCACAATGTCATTCAAATATAGATTTTGACACAAGCGCTTCTGGAACGGAAAATATGGGAAAACCTCACCAAATAATCAAACTATTCCAATAAAACCAGAAGTCCAGTCCATGTCTGTCAACAAAATATACTTGCTTGTGTGCACACACACACACACACACACACACACACACACACACACACACACACTTCTCATAGAAGAGCCAGAGATTGTTTGAGTAGCTCAGTTGTGCTCTTCTTTTCAGTGTTCACTCGCTGTGACCTTGCAGTCATTGACTCCAGGGTGAACAATGTTATGAGTCATGCAGATTTGTGTAATGAAGTCATGGCTTATCCAAGGTGTCTGTTTTTTGTACCTGAGAGAGGTCATGACCAGCTCGATGGCTTCCGTGTAACCCATCCTTCCATCTAAAAATACAGCCTGCGTTCCTGTGCATGCACAACAGTCTCCCATCCCTATTTGATCGGATAGAAATGGAAACAAGTCATTCTGGAATAAACCAGAGCCTTTCTCAGCAACCTCCACGACTACTGGTGATGAGAATAGTGTACTCCATGCTGATTAGGTTCCTCTACCTACCATTTAGGTAGGAAAACTAATAGGAGCCTTATTAAGACCCTATGAGGCTCTCAGCAAGTGTTGTATTATAGATAACTTATTTGAATGTTTTGTTTTGTAAATCTCTTTTGTGTACCATAGTTGTGGCATTGGCCATTACTGTAAGTGCTGAGTGCCTTGCACTTTTCATGTACTTGGGTCGTAACAAACATTACTGTTATTCTCTTATCCACATGAGATTCTGCTGAGCGTCTCCGGTTTAATAATTCCTCTTTTTGTTGTTATGTATTAGTAAGAACACGCTGACTGGTCGTACTGACCCGCTTATCTTGCTTTTACTATTCTTCTGTTTCACATGTTGCTATTTATACGAAACAGCCTGATAAATGTACGATTCATTTATATTATTTCGTTTTTTTCCCCTCCTTCATTTGTGCTTAATAGGACAAATGTAATCCCGTTGTCTTCTTATTCGCAGTTTTTCAGTATAAATCGTTAATCTTATTTTACGGATCATGTTGCATTTTGTCTGTTGTGATGTATAAAAGGCTCCTTGTCTAGACTTATGTATTACTTATTAAGTAACAAATATGCCATGAATTGCCACCTGGGGGCGCTAAGTGCTGCTGCCTTTCCCAGGGTTACTGTGCTTTCTAGTCACAAGGCACACGTGAAATTGAAGCTTGTGATTGGCTCTCCCGGTTGCACACCTACATCTGCCTTATTTGCTGGTCCTGCATAAAACTTACCTAATAGGCATTTGTAGTAGGGCAATTGCAGAATCTTGGTAATGCATATACTGCAAGGATCATATCCACAAAATCCTATGGCATCACCAAGTTACCAATTTCTTGCATATTGTCTCTCAATGACCATGTGATCAATGTTAGACACTTATAGAATCTACAAGCAGCCTGTTTAAACTACATCTAAGGCTTTTATAGCTTGGAGTTTAAGGACAGTTTTATTGCTACTACTTATGCAATAACTAAGTTGTTGTTAGGTCTTTACTGTGGATGTACTGTAGCTCATAGCAAGCAGTCAAAGCCTTGCAGTCATTTTTAAGCACACCTTATAAAGCAAAGGTCTGCTTGATTACTGTAGGTGAAGGGAGACCTGTGGACACGGAGTCCGTGTATGTTTTACTTGGACTTTTAGAAGCTTATGGTTACAAAAGGGAAGTGGTACTGTGCTTTATTGGTGCCTGTCTTATACTGCTCATCAATCAATGATCATCTAGACATTAAAAGTATTACAAAACAGCTTTATTATTAAGCAGTGGAGTCAGTGCAAGCCCGATCCATGTCACAAGTGAGAAACCGTCTATAGGCTCGCTTTAAGTACTAATATGTAATCTATCTCCTTTCTCCTTTATTACCCCTTTCATCTTTTTACACTGACGTGCATTCAGCCACTGAACATAGACATTGCCTGGCACGCTGCGCAGAGCATATTTAGTAGCAGTAGGCCAGGCAATGCATGTGTCAAGGGCAGTGCTGCCTATTCTGGAAGCTGTGCAGCCACTCATGTTTCAGGACTTGCTGCCTGGTGCACTATCTGGCCCCGACTCATTACGAAACCCAGGTCCAAAATTCTGGTCACCATTATGAACTGGTGCTTGGGGTTTGTCAGGACAGATGCCCTTTCAGTATTTTATTATTAGTAGTAGGAGTAGTACAGGTCCAAAAGTCACCATTATGAACTGGTGCTTGGGGTTTGTCAGGACAGATGCCCTTTCAGTATTTTATTATTAGTAGTAGGAGTAGTATAGTAGA
>WWET01002171.1:207038-223273 GCA_011038615.1 Limnodynastes dumerilii
ATTTATCCCTCTCCCCACTTGCTTTCATACAGTGAATGGCTGTCAGCACTCTGATTGGTCCACAATTCACCATGCTGTCAACCATTCACCAGGCTGCGAGGCAGATAGAGAATGTTGCCTGTCTGCCCTGATTCTGTGTAATCCTTAATCCTAATAAGAATAGGAATAACCTAAATCTTAAACTAAATTGCAGGGCAAATAGGGCCCGATACAATTAAATGCAAAGGCCGCACCGCTTTATTTCGGTCGCAAAGTTAAGTGTGCTTAAAACCGCCTATTACGGTATAGAAAATATGCAGATTTTAATATGCACCTCTGTGGGGTACGTATAAAACTTTGCACGTTTAATTTGGTGACCAAAATAACCCGGCCTTCACGTTTAATTGAATCGGGCCCGTAGTGTCTAGGGTCAGCATAGTTTCAAAATCTAGTTGGGCAGACCGGATGGGGCATGTCTTTTTCAATGGTTTTATAGATGGGGAAGAGGACAAATGTTGTATTAAATGTTTTGTTTCCCACCGTCTGATTAGTGTATTTTTTTGTTGGTTTTCCGTTTGTTCTTTTTTTAGTATACAAATAATAGTGTCCCTGAAACTCCTCATTATAGGAGAGTAAAAATAAGTATGTAATAAACGCTTATATAACTCTTAATGACATCATTGGGAGAAGTAATGGTATGACCTACCCCTTTATACCACCCTCACTTCCAGCACCTGGTATTGGGCATTTGCTCGTACCTCCAAAATCTTTTGCTAAGGGATATGATTGCACCAGAATCAGAAGTCTGTTTTTTTTGGTTAAAGGGGAATCATCAATTTAGATTTGCCATAACTTTATTATTTTGAAATCTTATTTTTTGTTGCCTGTTTCAGTGCTCCGAAACTCATGAGCGAATGTCATACAAGGCTAAATACCTGGTGGTTCCTAAGTGAGATAAACGTTTGTCATGCAATGTACAGTATGCGTAAACTGTGTGTGTGTTTGTTAAGTGTATTCTAAACCCCAGAAGCTTGGATCAAATGCCAGCTGTTACATCAGTCCTGTTTGTAATCTTACATGCTACTGTATGACCTTGTCGTGGCAATTGCGGACTTACCCTGCATTAAATCTATTTTAGGCGGGTACGAGTTGACTTTCTCCTGGTTGACTTTGTCCTTTAACTAGAAAAACATTCACTAATAAGAAAACATAAAGTGAACAGGCAAAAGTTTTTCTCTTTTTATGTGAGTTTGTCAACATAGAAACTTTTGGGCACACAGAATATTCTTGATGACCAGATTAGAATTGTGTTTGCAGTGCATGCACAAGTTGTGTAAAATGAAATGTTATGCATACATCTTTGTAATGAAGATATCTATTATATGTGTGCAAGTGTAACACATTACGCTTACAAGTTTCGTATTTACAAAGCATGTAAAGTGCCTGAATGTCCCAAATTGGCCTCTGAACTAAGGTGCCGTGTGTCCAAATGCGCGCATCCTTCTTGCAAGTATTCTGGGTGGTGCTATAACGCCATTCACATACACCTAAACCCGCTGTGTGCTCACAACTATGTATTAAGGCCCAGGGTCCTCAAAGACGATGCAAATTTCTCTGACATAATTCATGTATTTTTTATGATTACTTGGTAATAACACTATTTTGTTTGTCTTCTTTGCTTTTAAGGTGTATAATGAGACAAGAAAGGAAAACCTCTTTTCGTGGATGAAAAAACTGTCGTATAGGAGCAGGATTGTGACGCATCATTGGATCTTGTTGCCTATTCAGTAATTTGATGGAATGCTTCATTTCTAGGCAATGATTCTTCAGAAAACATCTGCTCTAAAATTCCTATTGACTGCAAATGATTCAAAAACAGCATTCTGCTTCAGAAAACCTACCACAAGTCTTTGTTACTCTTTAAAGTAGATACGGACATAGCTACTACGCATACGAGTATTGAACATGACTCATGGAGAAGAGCTTAGCTCTGAAATGCAACAGGATCCCATTGTTTTAACATACCTAGAAGGATTACTAATGCATCAAGCGGCAGGTGGTTCTGGGACAGCAGTTGACAAACTCGCGGGACATGTAAAAGTCGATGAAAACTTAAAAATTTCTGGAAATGTTTTTACGAACTGTAAAAGTGTTGCCCCGATGCACAATAATAGTCAAGCATCTGGAATGCTACACTTAAAGAAGGCTAGACTTTTGCAATCTTCGGAAGACTGGAACGCCGCAAAGAGGAGACGGATATCTGAGCCTATTGGCGTCCATGAGAAAAATGAATCTCTCTTGGCAGGAATGGTTGAAAATGTCCCCAAAGGCAAGCAAGATAGCACATTATTAGCCTCTTTGCTTCAGTCCTTTAGCTCTAGACTTCAGAGTGTTGCACTGTCTCAACATATAAAACAAAGTCTCAAAGATCAAGGCTTTTCCCTCCACCAGGAGGCAGCACATGAAGAGAAAGATAACCAATGCTTTGGTTTGGCCTCTAATCACCTAAAGACTCTGTTAAACAAAAGCAGAACAAAAGATAATGTAGTTGACAATAACCATACTGGTTTAGCGAACGGTTCTATACAGGATAAATATGGTGAGCCCACTCTTTCTGCACAAAGTAGCACTAAAGGAGCAGGTGAACCCATCTCTTGCGCTGCACGACTTCAAGCTGTTGCGAATATGGTGGAGAAAAGGTCGAGCCCTTCGGCCTCACCCAAGCCAAGTGTGGCCTGTAGCCAACTAGCTCTGTTGCTGTCTAGCGAAGCACACTTGCAGCAGTACTCAAGGGAACATGCTCTTAAAGCACAGAGCGCAAGTCAGTTGGCGAGTGAGAGGTTAGCAGCGATGGCAAGGTTGAAATAGTGTTCAGAGAAAGATCTAGGTCGCTTCCAGTTGTCAACAAACGTGCCTGTTGGCCTCAATGGTAATGGACGGACATTAACCAATGGAATGAGTAACCCGGGCAATATGTCTCCTTTTTCAAGCTCATTTGGAGTTGCCAATTCTCCTCTTAAGTCAGTGGGGTATAAGAACAACACTGAAAAAAACCACGGGAAGCCATCACCCAATAACAGTTTGCTTTTGCATCTTCTTAAAAGCCAAAATTGTGTAAGCGTTGGAAAAAGCCAGTATCATGGCGAAAAATACTCGGTGTTTGAAGAAAGTGCTACCCCAACAACTACTGAAGATTACTCTGATAACAATCCCAGCTTTACAGAAGAGGAGAGCAGTGATGATGAAAGTACTCATTCCAACTGCACGCCTATAGATTTGTCCTTCAAAAACAGGGGGGCAAAGCCAGAGAGGTTGCATGCTACAGCCTCTATTGACAATTTAACGGAGTCATTGCTTCACAACTGGGATCCAAAAGTTAATGGGCTTGATGTTAACAAAGAAAGCAAGGACTCTACAGGAGATTCCGCTTTGAAACCATATCAGAAAGTAACTCTGTTACAGTTACTACTCGGTCATAAAATGGAAGATAGTCCTTCAACAGTTACTGATATAAGGACTCCCCAAAAGGCTACTGACCTGTCCAAGTTCAACTTGGCTTCAACTGGTCATCTCTCAGAGAGTCCAAGCATAAGCAATTCTCCATTAAACGGTATCTCTTTACATGGCTCTACAAAAGCCGATTCTCCAATAAATCTGACTCACCAGCCTTTTCCAGTCAACCCTCATTTCACACCTTACGTAGGCAACATTCAGGCCGAAACACTTGCAAATCCTGCCTCAAAGCATTTGATAGAACTTACGAGACACAAAGCACTTCAAGTTACTGTTCCACTAGCAAATGACAATGCAAAACCTAATACTGCTTTTAGTGCTAGCAAACTGCTACAAAATTTAGCTCAGTGTGGGATGCAGCCTACCACACCTGAAGAACAACGATCTCAGAAACCACCAATTATACACAATAGCAAAACCCTTGGGTTAATTGACCGAATACACAGTCCCCTTGTTACAAATGAGTCCCATGCGTTTGAAGAAGGCAGAGGTCTTAACAGCCCGTCAACCACAGTGGATCCGGGATTTCCTGGTTCAGAAATCGAGAACCTTCTTGAAAGGCGAACAGTACTTCAGTTACTTCTCGCTACACCTAACAAATGCAAGAATGAAAAAGTCCAGAAACCGGTCATAAAAGATGAAATGAACCCAGACAGGACAGAAAAAATAACAATGGAGCAGATTGTAGCCTTAAAAATTAAGACTGAACCCGAGGACAATTCTGTTGCTCACAAAGAAACCAATACTCCAAGCCCGTTAGGTGTCTCTTTGCACAAAGCAACTAGAGTAGCTCCAGAGGATGTCCGATCTCTGCACCCTTCTCCACAGGACTTTTCCGTTTCAAGAAACGGCCTGCTAAGTCGTTTGCTACGTCAGAACCATGATGGTTATGATATGAGTGACCTGGAGTTAAGCATCCGAAATGCTGAGCCCAAGCAAAAACAATCAAAACTGTCTTGTATTGTGCCTAAGAAAAGGAAACTGCATCAAAACGATCCTTTAGAAAGCCAACTAAAGGTCGCAAAAGTGAATTCACCTGATACTAGAAACCAGCCTTTTTGCACTACACCGTGTGAGACGATGTTTTTCCAAGATGAAGTCAACGGCACAAAGACTGATCACGACCACAAGAATATAACTGGTCCAATGACTTTCAATGAAAATAAAAACTTGGGTTGGTCGAGAGAGAGCAAAGGT
The DNA here is from genome assembly GCA_011038615.1 of Limnodynastes dumerilii. Taxonomy (NCBI): domain Eukaryota; kingdom Metazoa; phylum Chordata; class Amphibia; order Anura; family Limnodynastidae; genus Limnodynastes; species Limnodynastes dumerilii. The sequence goes on from WWET01002171.1 coordinate 211,728, forward strand.
TTTAACGTACTGAAACAACTATTGCTCTCAGAAAATTGTGTCAGAGACTCGCAGCATAGGAATAATACGTTGGTTGAGGAGATGGTAAGGGGAAACAGAAGTAACCTGTCTGTAAACTCTGAATTTATGCTTCCTTCTTTAAATATGTTTATGGGGAAGCATTCTCCTCAAAATAACTTAGGTCAAATGACATTTCAGTATCCATCTCCTATAAAGACTTCTCCTCATTCTTCCCCAGACATTCTAAGGAATAACCCCCCACGGACTGAGTCAGGAAATTTTAATATGTGTCCTACTCCGAATGACAAAGGTCCCATCAAATGGGTCATTGCAGATATGGAAAAGAATGATTTTGGAAAAGATTCTCCACGACTGACAAAAACCAACCCCATATTATACTATATGCTTCAAAAGGGGGCACATCCTACTGCAACCCAAGATTTAAGAGACCGGGCAAGCTGGACAGAATCTTTGCTGGGTCAAGCAGCTGAAATGAACTTAAAAAGAGAAACGGTCCATGGCAGAGGAACCAACGGGATTGGTTATACAAAACCTCCCAATGATATTGTACATAAAACTTTGCATAATTCCAATGGTAGCAAGTATGGGCTTTACAATATGCTTACAGTAAAGAAGGAACCCGAGTGATTCACTGAAACCCTCTGATGTTATTTAACATTTTTATTTTTTTTCAGTGTATCTAGCATGTATTTAAAAACAAAGGAAAAAGACAGAAAAAGCATGATCTTACAGAGATTTATTTTAGTTTTATGGACTTAGTTGGTGATATTGCTTATGGTTATTGTTCAATGTACAAATATTTTTATAAAGTTTTCTTATTTGCACACTTTTCCATTCTATTTTGTGCAATTATTTTTTAGCTGCTTAATATCTTTACCACAGATGTTATGGATAATGAACCGGATACAGAGTGAGGAAATGTGGGTGTTTTCCCACAGAAAATGTGCGCATCTCACTACTGCACATGCATTGGCTAAAGACTTCCAGCATAGATCTGGATCCTCATGATCCTGGCTTTCATGCTAGAAGCCTTTCCGACTGTGTGGCAGGAAGCCCTACATATGATTCACAGTTACACATCGGCTCCGTTTTCCATGGGACTGGTGCGTAACATTTATAGGGTTCTGGGTATGGAAGTTCATACAGACTTTAGGATGCCTTGGCGATCCATTAACGGAACTCTCCACTGTAGTTGGAGTTCCAGCTGCAGCTGGCTACTGCATGCAGTCCAGTGTCACTAATACTACTCTCTTAAAGTGGTGGTACTGGTTTCACATGAGTATAGGGGTTGTGTTGGACATTTTCATTACGGGTATGATTTTAATGACTGTAGGGTATAATTCTGAGCCTTTTTTTATTCTTTTTAGCCCACACGTTTTTACACACACCACCAACTCCTATCCTAGCCCCTGACGCTAACAGTGTCAACATTGTCTGGTTGTTAACAATATGCAGAACAAATTATTTTTTAGTAAACACAATCATTGTTTATTATAAGGCACCTGAAAGCTTTGCATTGCTGAACAGCCGTTGTTAAAGTAAAATGTTTACTTAAGTTCATCTTTAAACATTGGGCAAGTTTGGCGTTAAGTATAGCTTTGTAAATTAAATCATTGCCACCAACTAACATGCCCACACTCAATTTGAGTGACTCAACACTTGAGTTTCCGGCTGTTGTTTTATTGATCCTTTTTAACTTTTAACAATAACCAGAGGAGCAGAAGAATTTTTTTTCCATGCAAACTTCTAGAAGTATTCTAGTATAATTTAATGCAGACTAGTTACTAGAAGCCCCGTCAGAGGTGGAAGGTGACCGTTTCGGACCCCATAGCAGGGAGTCTGCATGGGTGATGGGACTAGGTGGAGCCCAGCAGGATTGAAGGGAGAAGCTCTGTGGGGCCGATGACTGATAGAAGCTGTCAGAGGCTGACTCTTGAAAACCACTTGGAGTGCTACACACTCATACATACAGTGCCGAGAGCGGTTTTCAAGCTGACGGCCTCTGACAACTTGCTCACAGTGAAGGGGGAGCCGCTGCCACAGGCCGCCATAGCTGCCGCACCTCTTGCACCCCCTGTAGGTATACACCTGTAACTAGTGGCACATGAAATACAAATTGTCTTTATTCCCAGAGGTTTCCACATTTCAGATTGTTTTGACGGATTTTCCTTTTTTTTTTTTAAATTAGAAGAAAAAAGAAAAGCAGACCCTTGAATGTGTCTACATTCAAATGATAGTTTTAAATGCCTGTAGCTGTCATGTTGCTGATTAGACTCACCTGTTACACAAAATGTATAGTCACTTATATTAAAATGTAAGCAGAGCAAAAAAGAAACCTTTCACCATTAATTAGTGTATAGAAAGACATAACATTAACTCCTTCTAGTTTTAGTTCTATACAATTTACCATTGCTTACATTGCTTAAATCATGTATTGTTAACTCTATGGTTCTGATCCAGACTTAATTAATGGAGTGCAAAGGTACAGAGAGGTTCTGTACATGAGTGAAAAGGACACTTCCCACTTACATATGTAATTATGTACCCTTCCTTATCTTGTCCACACATAAGGTTGAATGTGTGGACAAGACAATCATACATAAGTGCTAACCCCAGCCCTTACTGTACGATTAACATAGGAAGGCCACCCAGAGGTCTATCCCACCTCACATACAGACCTGCAGGACATACAGAAACAACATCTGTACATCCTGTGTTCCAATGTGTAGCACAGGGATTTTGGCTATGCGCATTAATGAACAACAGGTGATTTACGCATGCAAGCTTTTATGAATCTCCTGTCGTTCTGAAGTCTGGCTCCAGTCCCATAAAAGTGAAAGCGTTTTGCGGAAAATTCCATCCAGTCGTCTATTCCCAAATATTGACTTAAAAATAACAGCCTAACCCAGACTGTTTTGCAGGATTTAGTGTTGCGAGTGAGTACTCCTTAAATGGTTTTATTGAAAATGTGTATTTGCAGTAGAGGAAGTCCTTTGTTATGGTCATTGTTCTGTTTATAAAATTGGTGATTATAGCCCATTTTGAAGATCCTTAAACCTTGTACTTATACCTCTTGTTAGTGATATAGCAAGCAATTCACATGTGCATATGGTGCTTTTGCACTATTTTCAAATATTGCTTCTGACCCATTTTCTTCTAAGCACAAGTGAATAGCCCCTCTCCTTAGGGTAATGTATAGTCTCAAATTCTTATACTCGTGTGGTGACAGACCATTATGCACTTACAGAAAACCCTTGTGAATGAAGCCTTACTGGAATTTTTTTTCTCTTCATTTGCGAGCTTTGTTCTCCAAAAGTTTGTTATGATAAAATACTTCCCATTTTGCCTAATTCCCGGAGAGCCTGTAATTTAAATGTTGAGGTCTAACCAGAATTTTTTCAATTTTTAAAACAATGTTTGACGTTAATTTGAAAAGTTATTGAAAGGTAACATTTTAAAATATATTGTATTTTTGAACATGTACAAAAAAAGTATGTCTTAGGCAGATACTTTTCTTGAAAAGATGTAAATAATGACTACATGTAAATGTATATCACTTATGCATTGTTTTTTTTTTTTTTTTCTTTTTTACAGATTGTTGTAAATACTTTTTTCCATAAGTAAAAAAAAACAACCTTTTTTTTGTATTTAAAAACAAAAAACAGAATCTGTTCTGGGGTTATATAATGTCTGTGAATACATGTAAATATGAACAGATGGTTTTCAGAAGTCTTGGTTTTGCATGTGTCCATATCATTGTAACTTGAAATTGTACCTTGGGGGAAAATGTATAGAAATTTAACTTTATTTAAAAACGTGATTAACTTCTGCATGTACTGTGCATGGGAAAATGTCCTGTGCATTTTGACTTTTAACAGTCTGGTCAGATGGTAATCAAATCCAACAGTATTGTGTTTTTGGATAAATTTTTTTTTTTTTTTGCTTTTTTTGTTCTTTCCAAAAAATTTCTGGTATAGTCAATTTATTTAGTCCAAGAGCCCGTTTAAATGATATGAACAATAATTTTAGTTTTAATGGGAATTACACAATTGTAACGTAATGTGACTTTTAGTTTCTAAATTTTAATTTTCTATAACATAAATATGGTAAATGAAGTAATCTAGCATTGCAATATGAAAAAACTGTTTCATTGTCTTCATTTATGGATTCTAAAGTTTACAGAAGCTGGTTTATTTGTGTTTATATTCTAATTGGAAATTTTTTGTGTTCCTGTGATGTCACAACCTTGTATATAATGCAGTGTGATTCNNNNGTTAATGCAGTGTTGTTTTTTTTTTTTTTTTTTTTTTTTTTTTTTTTTTTCGTTTTGTTTTTTTTAAATTTTAGTGTTCATTTCCTGATAAGGATTTGAATAAATAATAATAAAAAAAAATACAATGTTTTATTGTTTTATTCATTGCTTGGTTGCATAATTCAAATATTCTTAAATTCACAGTAATTGCTGCTCAGTCCAAACAAAACAGAAAAAAGTTATTTATCGCAGTGTGTGTATTTGATAAATGCTAGGTTACTATATCTCATGGAAGGATGCTAAATCAAAATAGTTTTGTTCATCATTCAATCTTGCATTGCTGATTTAATAACCCAGAACCGGATCCAGATTTAGTTGTATAATTGTGACACCCGCCTTAGTAAGAGGTACAGAATATAATTTACCCGAACGGTGGTGTTGGTATTTTTCTATTGGATGCAGGGAGGTGAGGACAACAAATGAAATCTCAAGGAGTACTAACACACCAAATTGTAGCTTAATTAATTTGTTTTAATACCTTCTCAGTTAGGGTTCCTCCGATTAGCGAGCAACTTTGCTTATTTTTGAATTCGCAGGAAACTTGGATATTACGTCAGATAATTAAAATAACTTTAAATTTTCAGACAATAACAATTTTACATTAACTGACTTAATCATTTAAACTTTTATTCAATTGAACAGTCTGTATTGCTGAATGTATTATGAAGAACTGTAGTCCATGAACTTTTCTCCTACTCAATTCAAATTAATATTAATTGTATCCAATCAGGTAGATGGCAAAATAGAATCTATCTAATATTCTTGCTCAACATATAGTTTTCTTTATCAAGTCTGTGTACTAAGCTTGAATCCAGCTAGGCAACTAACAAAGTGGTATTTATCCAACAGTATGTATCAAGTTATTGAATGTCTCTTTAACAATGTTGCATTTCCCCACCATCAATCATCATGTATTTACATATCACCTTCCTCTTCAATAAAGATTCGCTCTCGCCTATTAATTTCCACCAGCCCAGGACACCTTTGGTACCTAATTCAGCCTTTTCCACCTCAACTCTGCGTCACCTCTCCGTCCACTGAGTGTATCTATACCTAACGGAGGAGATCTTGAGCTTTGCACTACAGCCTAGGCGATGTCTCTGGTTCCCAACGCTTCCCTGACTGTCTCTGGCACCGTTTTACCGACAGTCTCTGGCTCCACTTTCACCAATCCACACATCAGCCTCAAAGCACATCCTTCACTGACTGGTCATCACCGTTGAACCCCAGCCGAAAGCTGTTTTTTGGCTGTCCCTATTTCGCAATGTGGTAAAAGGCCTATACTACTAAACCTGGATACAGCCCAAGATGAATAACACACTGAACTCATACTAAACATATGTATACATTTTAAAAGATTAAATGGGGCAATTTAGATGGAAACCGGAATTTCATTAATAATTATGGAAGAATATCCCCAATAAATGGTTGAATAATAATAACAGAGAAATCTAAAACTATCACATTGTAGCACAATATATTTAAATTACTTTATACACACAAATAAAGTGACTGTTATCTAGACCACGGGTTCTCAACCAGTGGTACTAGGGACAACTGTGCAAGTTCATCAGGAGATAGCAGCCAGGTACAATACCATAATCCATTCAGCCCTTTATATATTTAATATAGCATCTAGAGAGCTAAATGCATTATGTAGAAAATGTACTTTAAAATCAATGCAAAAATATGCACGAAAAATAAAAATGTATATATATATTATTTAAAGTGGAACTTGACCTGATTCCATAGTAGGTAACTGGTACTTCCCGAAAAAAGGTTGCAAACCCCTGTTTTAAATTAAGTAAATAAGTAAAGTAAAGGTCATGTAAGAAAAGTTGCACAGCATAAAATCTACTACTTTTATTGCTTTGCTTTGATCCTGAATCCAGACTTGAGTATTGAGTTGCAATAATTCTTATAGTTTCAATTAAAAACAGTGATACACAATCTGTATAATTCTCAAATATATTTTTATCAGCGTACTTTGTAATCAACTCCCAATCGTATTCAAGGACCAGATCCACAGTTTGAAAGGATGAAGAAAACAGTTGAAACCATTGCATCTGAGCAAAGCCATGCTGCATTTCAGGGGGAGGCAAATGAATGTTATTCTTTGTGCAATAAGCAGAAGCAAAGTATTCTCCCTGCATGCACAGAGGATGACCAGCTTTACCTTTACTCTTATTTAGGCTTGGGCTAAGAAATATGTTCTCTCAAATATCATTTAAATGAACTTTAGACCTGGTGGATATTTTGGAATTCATACATTCATAAACAAAAATTCACAGATTCCGTCAATAAGGAAAATACAAATTTATAATAATAATAGACTGGATCCTGCTTTAAATACATTTGCACACTCTTAAGTCTGTTTGTTTATGCGTTCGATCCTGAAGTGTTAGAGGCAAGTATACTCCCCTTGCGCACACACAGACCTTAAAAGTTCCGTCTACCTTGTTTTACGCTCGCCCCCCCACACACATACACACACACCATGTATACACAAGGCACGCACAGTTAGCGGACTACCACATCCCTCCATCGGAGGCCGCTACTGCATGGAATGCAGCATCCATTGTGCTGCATTCCTACGTGTAAAGGCCTCTGTACACCTAAGCAGTAGGAGCAGAATGGGTACTTACAATATGGCAGGCGTAAGTACCTAGTCTTTCTTAAATCAGTATCCGGGTCCCAAGAAATAAAGTGAAGGGAAAAACAATTAACTTTTTTTTTTTTAAGGAATGTACAATGAATTCATATGAGGGTCACAGAGTATATCCAGTTACTGTACTTTCTATGAGACTACTGATTATAATAACACATACAACACATACAAAAGGGTGCCCTCTAAGGATAAATGTATCCAGGAAGAACTTGAGTGAAAATAAAGGGTCGAAGCAATAACATAGTATATTATATAAAAATAGTGATAACATTCACAAATATATCCTGTACTGTATGTAAACATTACCAAACCTTCAGGTAACTTGGGAGACTCTATTGGATTGATATTTCTGTGCATTATTCTCTGTAACTCAACCATCTTTACTACAGTTACACAAATCAGACTGTCAGCAGCGTCCTTCCAAGGGATTGCTGATGTGACTACCTCTATCACCTACTGTGATCACATCCTTATCTCAAATATATTCCATTTTGATACTTTTTGTTTTACATGTACGTCTGCAATCCCTTTAGCGATAGATAGAAAGTGTCTTCAGAAAGCAGAGCCGATCCTGATAGTTTTGGTGAAATAGCCAAAAGTTTATCCGATGGCTAAAATTGATTCAAATCCCACCTTCAAGTCTCCTATGTCACTTCTCCTAAGTCACCTCTCAAGCCTTGAGCAATGGTGCCTGAAACCTTTCACTTTTATACCCTCTACTCAAGACAGTGTGACCAATTTGGTGACCAAAGAAACCTAAAATTCCAGGTAATCCAACCTTCAAACCTACTGGACCGTCCCTGGAGCCATGGTGCCCCTGGAATTACACATATGCAGCTTATGCCCTAAGCCAGCTGACCAGTTGTTGAGGTGCTTGGCATCCAGTTGAAATTAAGTTGGTTCATGAGCGTTTTATTAAATCGTGCATGTATATGCTGGGTCCTATGTTCTAGTTTTTGTGGTAGTTTCTTTTATTCATTTACCCATGTCCTATATTATGTCTATGGAAAGGGTTACCTGTATTGGTAGTTCTACCACCTCAGTTTATAAGTGACGTAGCCCAAAACATTCTTGCATATGGATTTTACCTGACTTAATCTTAAGTGCCTGACTTTGCCCATACTGTACAATTTATATACCACCCTGCGCCTACAATGCATATACTCGAATATACAGAAGTCTGTCACGCACTAACATGCGGAACTCTGACTGTTCAAAATTGCGTGACATCTGCCACGTGTGTACAGTGCGCTCCTAAAGGTTGACTTACATGGACCAATTGCGTAAGTCGGCTGTCTTAATGCATGATCCGGTTTTGAGTATTGAAATTACACTAAGTGTTTATAACTGGGCTGTGTAGGAATTCTTAGCCTTTGGTACCACTGTTATGATGATGTCCACAAAATGAAAGTATGTGCTATAGATGTGACTACCCACTTTCAGATCTGAATTCCCAAAGTAATAAAATGACCCCAGTTCTATAGTTTATTAACTGATTTTATACCATAGTAAAGAATATGTCAGATGTTTATTAAGCTAATAGAAAAAAAATGTGCGTGTTTAACACCTGTATCTGTATTTATGGTTACTCTCAAATTCTGGATAAGCCTCTCTATGGGTTAGATCTGTGTCCCCCTGCAGTTCAGCATGGTATTGCTCAGGTGTACACTTGCATCTAAAAAATGTGTAAGTGCATCTCTGGATCAGCCCCTATGTCAAGATTTAAAAGACTGTTAATTTCATATCAAATTAAACTAACTCTCACAAAGGGGCTGATTCAGAGTTGCACTTACCTTTTTTTAGGTGTAAGTGTAGACCTGAGCAATACCATGTTGAACTACAAGGGGAAGCAATTTTAAATTGTGAAACCAGAATTAGAATTAAGAGGTAGCTCAACTCTTATTTTATAGAATAAACATAAAGCTATGCAGTAAAGTTCTATGCTTAAAAGTAAAGTATTTTCATGCATGCAAAATATTTTAAATTAATAAGCTCCCCTTAGTTTGAAAAATGGTTTAGCCGAGCTGTGCACTTACACCTTTTTAATCCTTACTCCCAAACTTTGAATCATCCCCAAAGTTGGTACCTTCAATGGTAAAATAGTCTACACCGGATGTAAAATTTAGGGTGTATAGACTTAAACTCCATATGAGGGAAATCTAGGGTTCTTCCAACACTGGATGTCGACAACTCTAAAATACCCTCCAAGAATGCTCATGGCTTTGGCGTTGGGTTCGTAGTTTAGAAGGTTTCTGTGCAAAGCAAGACTGCACATAGGCAAAACTAGGAATGAGACCAACTGAAGGTTATTTAAGGCAGGGGTTATATTAAATGAAAAGTCCTGCCTCCATAATTAGTATCTGGGTCATAAATCCAGACATCCTATATTAGTCCTGCTCTGATGTGAAAATCATATGCAAGAAACTTTTATTTAGAAACTCAGTGATGAATATTGTGAGGTCCAGATCTATGACCTTATCAAGGTTATAGTTGCTTCTTGGCACCAGACAGGGTTTTACGGTAACACAAGTACGTTTATTCAGGTCATGGCCAGATCATAATGCATTGTTATTTAATTTGCTTAAACACGATATGTAAATTATAGCTTGAAGGTTAGAGGTAAAATTATACATTTCAATCTTAGTGGGAGATACAGTATCACTGCAGATCTAATAATAATAATGTATGTACTATAAAATATTCTGGTGAGGTAGAAAATCACTAAACTGACAAATGAATGTGTCGCTTTTCTATACAAATACAATAATTGCTACAACTGTATCTGTAAAGCAAGAGAACTGTTTTTCTGGTCTGTTTGCTGGAAGCACTGTTGTGCCATTCATTACTGCAAGGCATATCACTGGTTGCTTCTGTATTATACCCCTTTCTCATTGCACCAAAAACCTGTGTGATTGCCGGGACAATCCCTGATTGGGGGATCAGGGACATGATTCATCAAAAGCTCCTCTTTTAATGACTCACACTTATTTCCAGGACAGACCTGGGTTCAAAAACCCAGGATATTGCCCACATAAACAGTCTTGGTTTGTTATACAGAAGTTGGGCATATATACAAGGGGCTGAAGTGGATGACGAGATGCATGCATACCTTTTTGTTTGTTTTTTTAACGGGAAAGAGGGGATGCAAAACACTTCCACTCAGTGAACATTACTTAACCAATTAAGTTTGGCACTATCGGTGTCTGATGCTTACCCTCCCCCCATTCCCATTCATCGACTTCATGAGGAATCTTTGCAAGACAGCATGCAAGTAACAGCCTGATATTTGCGATCTAATGTGGTGCAAGGCTGGAAATGCAGTGATAGCAGAAAGTATAAAAACTAGATTTGTAAATAACTGGATCAAGAAATAGCTAGAGCCCAGAAATTCTTGGTAGAATAATACGCAAAGGCTGAGATTAAGGATATGGTCAAAATGTATAGATCCATTAGAACAGCAATGCATTAGAACTAGGAAGAGTGTATTATATAAGAGGTCACATGTCTGCACACGGCCTAGAAACCAAGAAAGGATCACATGACCACACAAAACATGAAATGAAAGGATCACATGACCACACAAAACATGAAATGAAAGGATCACATGACCACACAAAACCTGAAACGAGGAAAAGATCACTGATTGCACGCTTGCCACAGAGAGCAGGACGAATACTTGTCAACTGTCTCTGAACATTCAGAAGATTCCTGAAATATTAAATATTCTGGACTTCTGAGAGCGAGAGGTGAGAGCTCTCAAATGACATTTAAAACTATACCACACCTGCTTCTCCACCCTGTCACCTACCTCTGATCCTCCTCCTCTGCCATTACAGCAGGATAGATAGATAAAGAATTACAATGATCTGTAGCGCAGACACTGGAAGGCAAATGCAGAACATGGGCATCTGACCATAATTACTGAATTCAATAAACAAAAACTTTATTTTATTTCACCAACCCAAAATGACCCATTCCATTAGGAAATAAATAAATACTTTCCAGCTGTCGGATATTGTGGTAATCACCTGTGTTGGAGAGAGATTTTCTTCAAACATCAGTTAATTCATTGAATTCAGGTAAACGACAGTATAGGAACAAAGTACTGTGCACCTAATGGAAGGGGTCGTCTTAGAGGGTCTGGGGTACATGCTCCCAGTCCAGTTTATGTGCCTCAAAGACTCTGTACCACTGCAAATTTAATTTACTAGAAGCATCTCCACAGCCAGCCGTCCCTTGGTTGGAATCCCCAGATATATATGCTTGCACGTGATTATATATGATATATACAGATACATTGCAATGTATTGCTTTTAAAAGCATGTTAAGTGTTCAACATACAATACTGTACAAAAGTTTTAGGCAGCTGTAAAAAAAAATGCTGCAAAGTAAGAATGCTTTGAAAACTAGAAATGTTAATTTCACAAAATGCAAAGTGAATGAACAAAAGATAAATCTAAATCAGTATTTGGTCTGACCACCCTTTGCCTTCAAATCAGCATCAATGCTTCTGTGTACACTTGCATTCAGTTTTTGAAGGAACTC
>WWET01002171.1:227998-240022 GCA_011038615.1 Limnodynastes dumerilii
TAGTGGGAGACCACTGGGATAAACCTAATTTTGTGGCAATTTAAAAAAAAAAAAAAAAATGTTTTGTGTCTTTTATTATATTTTTTGTTAAAAAAAAATAAAAAATACATTAAAAATATTAATAACATTCAAATTTTTTCAAATACATTTAAAACTTACCTGCCCGGGAGACGCATCTGATTCTGAAGATTTCAGAGTCCCAATATGAAGCCTCTGCGCATGCACATATCCGGACCTGATTTTTCAAAGTCCCGCAATGGAGTCTGCGCAGGACTTCATTCATACGAAGAATGAATGAAAAGTACTGCGATGAGCCCAGAGATAATCGCGGGACCTCGCAGGGCAGGTAAGTTTTGGTCAATTTAATGAACAAAGCTGCGAGCTGAAGTGAGCCTGGAACAGCTTCGTTCATTAAAAAATGAAAGTAATAGTAAACAGACCCTATATAGGGACACTCTGCACTCCCCCCCCCCTTCTTAATACGTTCAGTACTAAAACAATAGCTTTCTTAGTTGTAAAAAGTGAGTCATGAGTTCCTCTATCCCAGACCATTCAGTTAGAGACAGATAATATTGTACAGCCAGTTTAGAAACACAGTGTGCTTAAGATGATGCTTAATGTATTTAACAGGGTTTAACCTAAAAATACAACTTAAGACCGGGGCATTTTTTTTTCTAGGTTAACTCTGCCTGATTTAGACAGCTTCATTAAATGTTCAATGACATAAAACCAGGTGGCACTTGACACACTAAACCAGTCTAAGCAGGTCACAGTCTGCCTCTGTGTTAGTCGTTTGCCTTGGGTTAGGAAGTAGAAGTAGGTCATGACTCTTTTCTCAAACCCAACGACTAGTTTTTGTGTCTTGTCCGTTATATGTCTTTGTCTGCTGAAAATAGGGCAACCAAATTTCTTAACACGAACACTAAAGGACTTTTTTTTTACTGTGATTTTTTTTTATTTTATTTGCTTTGACATAACTAATACATTACAAATAGACCTTATATAGTTGTGAATCATCTAGAAGTTATTACGTGTTCGATGCATTAATATGGAAGCATATGGAGGTACTCGTTTACGAGACCCCGCTGCGATGTTACAGATTGCGAAATAGGGACAGCTGAAAGTGACTTCGCAGAATTTTTTTTTTATGAATGGGTGAGCATGTGACCCATTCATTTCGGAACTGCCCGACCCATTGTACCAGCCACCCACCGCACACCCAACTGGAGAGGTAAGTAACTTATCCAAGGACTTTTAGGGTTAGGGGGAGGGTTAGGGTTAGGCCATAGATGCCTGCAAGGCGCAGGGCTTAATGGCACTATTTATGCAAATTGCGCCAGAAGCCCAGGTCCCTGACTATTAATGCCCCCTTTCTTAGTTTTACCAGGAATGGGGTTTGATGGTGCAAATTGTGTCATCAAGTCCTGTTCTGCCTCTTGTAACACTAGGAATACTAGTGTTGCCAGGCAGGGGGGCAGGACTTCTGCCTTTGCAGGGGGGTTTGCCAGCACCTGGAGGAAACCCACGCAGACACGGGGAGAATATACAAACTCCACACAGATCAGGGCTAGTCCGGGAAATGAATCCATGACCTCAGTGCTGTGAGACACTGAGCCACCATGCTGCCACACTTAATAGAAATATATGTACAAGTTATGTGGGTGCCATCACTAAAGCTGGCTATACACTAGAGTGATTATTTAAAATAGCATAAAATCCCTGAAAATCTTCGCAATTTTTCCGCTAGAGTCCCAAACGATGTTGGCGACATGCACCACACTATTTTCAGCCGATAATCGTCAGAAAATGTAAAAAAAAAAACAACTTAGATTTCTTATCTACTTGTATCGTCCCTTTAAAAATTCACATTTACGTTTACACCTGCTGATAATTTTCATTTCTCACAGTAACGTCACCAGCATTTTATCGGGGATGATTACATAATTATCGTGAAATGCCCATAGATTGTGCTATTTTACATTTTATCGTCTTATTTTTATCGTCAAACATGTCAAAAGATCAAATATTTGTTCAAAAGGGGCTTTTAGACGATTATTGGATGATGGGTGAAATAATTGTTACCATACGCTTGAACGATAATTTGTCCGATAACACAATATTTGCATTGGGCCGATAATCGCTGTAGTGTGTGGCCAGCTTTACTCGCATCACTCATCACAGACATATTTAGGACCTTTTGCTGACTGAAGAGAAATATAAAAGAGCATCTTCACCATTTATTCACTATGAAAATGCTGCACAATGCTAGATCTGCATGTCTGAGACTGGCCATTAATCAGACTGTTGCTGTATAAAATTGTCATACCTAATCTGCATTGCTAACACACCCAACGTTTCTATCAGCACTGACTACTGTGCCTGCAGCCATTCATAGAATCAATTGTCCTTGACACCATTTATATGATGTAAATGCAATGCAGATATGATTATATAAACAGATAGGGCAGTAAAGACAGGTTTTTGTCTGAACATCCCTGTGCTGTAGCTCCTCCTGGCCTATACTGGGACTGGTCTGGAAAGATTGTGAAGTAGAAACTGTTATTGTGTCTCCCTTAGTCCAGTCTTAGTATAAGCTCTCTAACATAGCTCCAGTACCAGATTATCACATGGCTGCAGTGATCTGAGGATGCATACCAGCCATGCTGTAGTTCTGGTATTTAACAACCTTCTTACCTCTGTCTGTTCACAATTCTTCTGCAGCCTTACCTTAACTATCAAGGGGTGTGGTTACCTGGAAAGAAGAGCTTTATTTAGATAGGGCCGTTTCCTTATAGCCGATTTTGATTGCTTATGCCTCGATGAGGCATAGCAATCGATCCACGGAGCACTGAACATGATGCTCCGAAAGGTAAGCCTGAAAACTACCCCAAACCTTCCCCTAATTCTAACCCTAATTCTCCCTTCCCTGCAGCCTGACCCTAACCCTCCAGCTCCCGCAGCCTGACCCTAATCCTCCCTCCCCTGCAGCCTGACCCTAACCCTCCCTTCCCTGCAGCCTGACCCTAAACCTGGAGAGGTTACTCACCTTACCCGTGGTGCAGGTCTTGCGGCGGCATTTCTGAAATGGAATGGGTGAGTATGTCGATCGGCATACTCACCCATTCTGAAAAAAAATTCTAAAATGGAGGGGTATTCGAAATAGGGACATCCTAAAAGGAACTTTCGGATGCTCCTATTTCGGAAATCTCTCCTTCTATGCGGGGAATGCAACCGCTATCCTGTTACTGCAGCCTAACCCTAACCCATCCACTTACCACAGCTTTACCTTATCTCTAAGAACAGAATAGAAAGCATGGTACTCCACCGTTTATGTTGCAACGAATGCAGAAGTGCCGAGCAGGCATCCCCATGGAGTATAGAATCATTGATCAGGGATCCCTGCCGAGTGTATAAACACTGAGCTGTTAAATGCCAATGCCCACCTACCATGTGTATCTCATACGCTTTTGGAGTGGGTCCGCCTCCGTGTGGAGACTGAACGGAACACAGCATTGGACGGCTGCCTTCTGATGTGGAATTATTGGTACTGTGCATGTGTGGTACCAATTTGCAACAGCTGCCTCTTCTTTATTCTGGATCTGGCACCATGTCTTTCAGATAGGAGGTTTGGTTTTATTCACTCAGTGAAACTAATTAAATATTGTCATTTCAAAAAGCTATTGGTGCAGCAGATACGCGCCCCATCAGAACAGTATCAGATTCTTAGCAACCAGTGTGCCACACACAGCTCTATGATATGACTCCTAAACAATGCAGATTAAGCAGTATAATAGTTAGTCCTCCGATTTAGTTTGACCAGTGTAACACATAGAGTCTCCCGATCCCCCATTCGGTTATTGTGCTAAGCCTCAAAAGATATCCAATGTTCTGTCTACAATGAGTACACTCAGAGCACTAATTACGTACAATCCTCCACGCTCCCGGGAGAGTAATGCAATCTCACAATCCTGACCCCCGCTGCGCAATTTAGTGATCCGTGGCAATAGGCAGTGGGGGCGGGGCTTAAGGATACCATCTGCATAGTCCCACCCACACAAGTAAGTGGCTTTATATATTGCACATACACAAGAAGCCCCCAGCACACCAGTAGCTAAGCTATATGTACAGTTATAGGCTGAAATATTAGTTACACACATTTGCCAATATATCAAGGCTTTTCTGCAAAGTTGGTCCGAACACAGTTGTTGGGTCATATATATCAAGGGATTTTAAACTGAGAGCCAACTCTTCCAGAGACACCTCTTAAAGTCTCCAAAACAGCTTCTATAGATTATTACTACAATACATATTGCATATGGTCATGTTTCATTTGAGTTGAGTTTGCTGCATGTTCTAGACTTTTCTTACCATTTATGGTTCTTGTTGCACTTTGTATAAAATAGTTATTCATGAGGGTTGACAGCTTAATCGTGGCTGTATCAGTGACAACACCATTGTCGAATGTTCCTATCTCGACCCGTTCCCAGTGGTTAAGGTTAGGGTTAGTGCACGAAAGAGGAGAGTGAATTCCCCTGTCACTCCTCTCTGTTATGGACACTTCCATGTCCATAACCCAACCTTAAGTTGATCGCATGAATCTGAGTCTGTAAGAACGCATATCTGCTTATCGCCATACTGATCTCCATTGGGTAACATCTGGCACACGCATGCGCAATGCGTAAGTCTCCTTGCGGTCTTGACTGTGAATCCGGCCCTGGGTGAGGAAAATAGCATCTGCCACCGTTGGCATGTTAGAAGACGCAGCAGTCAAGACTCTTCAAAGACACATTAGGGTAATTCATGATCACCTGAATCACTAAATATAGATATGTAGTCAGGATATTTTATATATGTGTCCGTTTTTAACACTTTGAAAGCCAGACTATTAATGGTATTAATTGAAAATAAATTGCATAATGGCCATGGTTATTATGATGTGTAAATCATCTGTATAATATAGGTTCTATAAAATGACTGGTTTCCATAGCAACTTCTGTTTCATAAGAAAGACGGTATGTGCATATATTGTCTTTCAGTGGTCAGGTAATATTGCTATATTCATCAATAAGGAAGGTGTGAAAGGCCATAAAAATAACAGAGGCTTCCATCGTAGCATCTGGGGGTCTTGTCTGTCCTGGCCTTCAGTGTTCCAATGAAGTAAACCTTACAAGTAGGGTCACAGTATTTGCACAAATAGATAATATCATATGAAATACCATATGAATTACTGTATATGATTTCCTGGAACCACATTGTGCAGTGAATCAGGTTTACCACCTTGATCTCTAAAAGGACACTGCAACCAGCTGTAAAGGTAGCCGCCCACACAATGAATTTATGAATTTTAATTACAAGACTTTTCCACAAACATTCATCCTGTTGAATAATAGATGGTTCTATGTGTACATAAACACAATAAATTTGATGTAGTGAAAAGAATATTGTTTCGTAACTATGATTACGCAATTTGCAGCTAATATCAGGGAATCGTAAAACTTGTGTGCTCAGTGCCCATTATACAGATATATTAATGTGGGTTGTTCTATCTGTGGCTGTAATTCCCATTGTGCTCTAGCATTTCCTCTTTGGGAGATCTCTTAGACGAGGAATAGACGAGCAGGTTTAAAATGGAAGCTTGCAGGTTTAATGTAATCTTGCCTACCTGTTCCAGTCCGGCATAGTCCGGTCTTGCCAAGCCTATTAAACTGTCTTGGCAGGACCGGACTATGCCAGACTGGAACAGGTAGGCAAAACAGTCAATATACAGGCTTGGCAGGACCGAACTATGCCGGACTGCAACAGGTAGACAATATAGTCCAATGTACAGGCTTGGCAGGACTAGACTGGAACAGGTAGGCACAACGGTTCAATAAACAGGCTTGGCTTACCAGACCAACTGGAGTTGGAGTTGCAAATTCAGCTGGACTGAAGCTGGATTTGCAGGTAAGCTGGACCGGAGCTGGATTGCAGATAAACTGGCATGGAGCTGGATTACACGTAAACTTCAGGATCAGGTTCAGGATCAAGATCAAGATCAGGATTGCCAGGCACCCTGGTGTGAAGTTGTTCTGGCACTGAGAAGACTGTGCCCAGGGTTTAAATAGTGCACTGATTGGCTAGAGAACTGGAGCAGTGGATCCTATTGGCCTCTCTGCAGCATGTGACTCACAGCAAGATGGCGGCGCCCATGGACCGGAGCTCTGTGGCACTTGGTGCCAGAATGCACATGGGAACGCAAGGAGAAGACTGCAGAGGTTCGGGCTAGGTGAGTATAGGAGACTCACTATGCTGGTGACAGTCTCTGGGAGCCTGAACCGCGGGGCAGCCACGAGAGGACCGCCGACAGCCGGCTCCTAACCTTGTAAGTGCGGCGCTTGCCGCCGCTGAGCGTGACATCTGTTTTCCATTTCTGATAGTCCGCATGTAGCATAACAGTCACCTCCCTCTCACGTGCGGACCAACTTTAAGTCTACCGAGCGGATCAGTTCTCTGTACGATCGCTGATCCTCACGGGTGTCTTTAAGACAGCCCACGCTGTAAAATTGAAATGGTCCGCCTTGCAGAGTTTAGGAAAGCAGAGGGGATGGGCTGCCCTGTCTGGATGCCAGAAGATCTGCATAAAATCATTGTTCATCTCATCCAGGAAATAGCTGTTATAGAAGTAGAGACAGCCGAAAGCTCAGGTTTAGACTGCAGGGATGAGAGTCTGAGGGTTAGGCTATGGGAGGGGAGTCTTTTTTTAGTCAGCTGGGAAAGGAGGGTTAGGGTCAGGCTGCGGGGAAGAGAGTTTTAGGATTCGGCTGTGGGGAAGGGAGTGTTAGGGTTAGGCTCCGGGGAAGGGAGGGTTAGGGTATCTGAAGGGGAGGGTTAGGGTAAGAATTAGGGAAAGGGTTGGGGTAAATTTATACTTATCTTCGGTGCTCTGGGGATTGATTGACTTGCAAGAGGCAAAAGCAATTGATTTCCCAGCCAGATAGAACGATCCTTTCGAAATAGGGCCATTCTCATCGGAGACACACACCCATATAAGATCTGGTATGCGCATGCGCAGGTGTTACAGTTAGCCTTAGTTACCTAACATATGTAGGACTGGATCTGGTCCTTTTTCTTAAGTTCTATAATGGCTAATAAAGGTATTTCTTTATGTAAGACTATTTACATACAATATGTTGTTATTTGTATATACAATAATCTCTTATAAATTGCTTATATCCGTTATGTTCCTTCTATGTAGGGTGACTGTGGACTGCTGTATCCAGGGGCTGACTTTCCATAATCATGTTTCATATTGCTTTCAATGTCAATTATATTTTGATCATGGGTTGTATACCACAAGCATTGTGCAGTTATTTTTGTACTTGTTATGCATTTGTTTCAAATTGCTCTTTAATTGCTTTTTGTTATCTCTAAATTGGGGTCAATGTCATTGGCTGTTGCAATTAATCATCAATTAATTACAGTCGATTAGAGTTGAACTGTATACATGAGCAAGTACTCAACGGCATTTTGTCCTGACAAACATATAAGTGAAGAAATGTCTTCTTTCTGCTTTTTAACACATGCATAGGAAGCCTGGATAGTGCAGCCCAACACTAAATCGCATCAATATCAGACAAGTAGATACAACTCTGGGTTGATACTATTAAAGCAGGGGTGGGGAACCTCTGGTTTAAGGGCCGTATAAGTCCCCCATTATCATTTGGTCTGGCCCTCCACAGGTGGGACGCGAGCAGGGGTGTGGCTTGGCTTTCGGACATGCTCTCCAGAGCTCAGAGCTGTAGGGTCCTGCAGGCTCAGGTCCCAATCCCAGCTGCCACTAAAAACCCCGAAACTCTTCATATTCCAGGATCCTGATCAGGAAACTCTGAGACGCCGCCGCCATTTTATTCTAAAGCTCACATTAAGGGTAAATAAAAAAAAATTTTGAATCAAATATAGCAAGCTAATTTTTATGTTGATAATTTTCTATGGCCCGTGAATGATGTTATAAATATTCAAATGGCCCTTGGCAGAAAAAAGGTTCCCCACCCCTGTATTAAAGGATAGAAAGTGGTTTAGTAACAGGCTCATGTATGGCTTCCAAATTGTGCTTTTTATTGTAATATTTATGAAAGTACAAAGAATTGTTGTTGGAAACAGGGACGTCTTTGGAGGGAAGGGGCAACCCGGACCTGGAGACAGATGGGGCCTGCCGGGTGCGGGTCTCCGCTGAGAACGGCCCTATTTCGAAAGGGATCTTCTTCCCAGCAAGTTCCAAACTGGCTGGGAAATCGATTGCTTTTGCCTCAAAGACAAAGCAATTGAGCCCCAGAGCACCGAAGACGGAGCTCCGAATAGTAAGTATAAATTTAACCCCAACCCTTACCCTAACCTTCCCCTTCCATGACCCTACTTTAACCCACCCTTCCCCACAGCCTAACCCTAACCATCCTCAACCATAAGATTCTCTTCTTTGCAGCCTAACCCTAAGACTCCCCTCCACACAGCCTGACCCTAATACTCCCTTCCCCATAGCCTAACAATAAGACTCCCCTCCCCGCAGCCTAACCCTCCCTGAAGCCTAAATCTAGACTTCCCTACATGCATCCTGATCCTAACCCTCCCCTTCCATGACTCTAACCCTCCCTTTCCCAGAGCATAACTCTCTCTTCCCCATTGCCTAACACTAAGACTCCCCTCCCCATAGCCTAACCCTCCCTGCAGTCTAAATCTAGACTTCCCTACATGCATCCTGGTTCTAACCCTAACCCTCCTCTTACATGATCCTAACCCTCCTTTTCCCAGAGCGCAACCATCTCTTCCCCAGAGCCTAACCCTAAAAGTGGGGTCTAAAATGGCAATTTTTAAAAATAGAGATAGCCAGAAATGAGCTTTGGGGACATACAACGGCGGGGCCCGTCGATACTCGCCCTAGCTCTTGCTGCAGAGAGCTGCACATTAGCAGGCCAATGCGCAAAGAGAGACTTCCCTGTTCATGGGCCTGCCAGTAATGCAGGTCCGCAGCTTTTCGCTCCCTATGTGATCCATGACGTGATATAGGGGGATGGAGCCCCGCAGATACATCCCGTTTCCCAACATTTCCGGTTGTGGCCCTGGTTGGAAGCACCAAAAATTGTTTGTTGCAATTCAAATTCATTTCACCTCACATTTGCTAAATGTCACATTGTGACTGTTGTAGTGACTGCTTTGCTTCAACAACATTTATGCTCTAAGCTACATGTTCATCCATCGTGTATTTGATAAATAGCAGTAGCAAAGCCATTCATCATCACCACTTGATACAACTTTGCAAACAGTTTTGAGAAATAGTTTTTTATTTTGTCACCAGAATCCGCAAGCACAAATATTAATGCAATTAACATTTATCAATCATTATAGTTAGGTTTTATTTTTTTCCAAATCTGAATTGAAATGGAAGTGTCTTTATCTAGTAGCTCATAGTGTTTTCCTTTCATAAAAGGCTGATGTAGCACAACTTCTTATAAGAAAATCATCAGTGTAGCTCTGAAAGGAACCGAGCACCGTATAGCTGCAAGGTAATATAAATGACTGACTGGGCCCCAAAGCACAGTATCCAACACTTTGTTAGGACTTTTCTAGAAATATGTTAATACAGGGTGGGATTTGATTGGTTAGGTTCAGTGGGGTGATATTTGGTCAGGTGACTTAGGTTATAAGTTGTTACTGGTAGCTGTATTTTCCCTCTCTTTTGAAAAATCGTTTCCCTCCTTCCCACAATTATAGGATGTATTTTTCTAACTTGTGCAATTTCCTTTTCACATGGGGCATAGGTTTACAGTAGAGGTAGTTTGTCACCATTTCAATTTGGCGCAGAAAAAATATCAGAGGCGCACCCTTCTAGTGAACACCAAATTCAAGTTTTAATTAATAAACCTATGTCCCCAATAAAGTTGTCCGAGTCTTTATTTGTATGAATGTTGGATGCTCTCAGGTGGGGTCATCAATCGTTGATCATTTTTCATTACTGTGCCATCACATTAAAAGTGTACGGTCAACGTGTGTGCATGTGTGTAAATTTCAGGATGCGATTGCTGGTCTGGCTAGCTGTAATTTCGACAATAATACCGATTGTATCATTCCTGCAATGCTCGGCACATAGAAAATTGCTATTGCCTATTTTAACATGTTTCCAGTAGCGGCAGGCTGTGGCAGGCTAAGGTTATGGTTAGGACTCATGAAGAGAGGGTTAGGGCTTAAGGGAAGGATTGGGTTAGGATGCTGGATATGGAGGGTTAGGGTCAGAGTTATGACTCAAAGAAGGGGGGGCTGGGGTTAGGGCTAAAGATGGGGAAGGTTAAGGGTTAGCCTGCAGGAAACAGAGGGTTAGGTTTAGGGGAGGGTTAAGGTTAATGCTAGAATTAGGGGCTTTGCAACTGGGTTGGAAGCAGCACCGCCATTCTTGAGAATGGAGACTGCTGGCAATATTCTCTGTACAGCGCAGTATAATATAATAGTGGTATACAACTGAATGATGATTAAAAAAAAGAGGAAAAAAAAGTGTTTAATAATTGAACCAAACAAATACAATAGAGATGTGTGTGACTAGATTGATAGATACACTGTGCTCTAGTGTGTATATATGTAATATAATCTAGTGAGAAATAGCAGGGAAAGAACACTTAAAAATATTGTAAGTTAGTGATCATTGATTTGCAAACACAGTACATTATCTTAATGAGATAATATATAGGTGACAGTTCCCAAACAAGCAGCTAACTTGAAGGTGATCAAATCAATAGAGTTGATGCTTACAGTCAATCAGAGATGGCCATTAGCACCTTACTGATAATTAAAATTCCCATACAAAAGGGACAGAGGATCAATTGCGTATCTGTATTACTTAATGTATTATATTATATTAATAAATGAAAAAGTGTACAACATGTTTCTTAAAGCTGTGAGAAATTGCATTCTTATATGTAAATGTTCATTGCATATTGTCTTAAAGTTTAAAAATTGCTTCTCCATTCACTTTGTAGAATTATTGCTGTATAACAACAATATGAAAGGGGGACAGTAAGACAGTAGTGTATATCATATATAACACTAAGACTCCTCATAGCCTAACCCTAATACTACTTTCACATCACCATTCTTGAAAAACACAGGATTTTTAACCTGGGCTTCTCCTGGACGAATTGCCATGTCAAAAGAAAAAAAACGCGTTATAAGTCCACCTATCAGGGCCGGATTACCAGCTAGGCATCCTAGGCGAGCGCCTAGGGCCTGGCGGGCCCCCGGGACCCAAAATCTGGCCCTGTATTTGGGTGCAGAATCCTCTGTTAAGGGGCCCAAGCCAGTAATAGATTACAGATTGCTGTAATGCACTGGGTGACGTCATGACGCCGCACCCCCACCTCCTGCACTGTATGCCTGCGTTTCTTACAGAAGAGCGCAGGGCTCAGTGTGACAGGAGGACCGTGGCAGCAGCTCAGGTATAAGTGGAGGTGTGGAGCTGCTTCTCTTTCTGTGCACTTCATGCATAAGCGTTAGAAGGGAAAGGGGGCCCTGCATTCTAACATCTGCTGGCCAATGTAATTAACATTGTGGACATGCAGGGCCCCCTTTCCCTTCTAATGCCTATGCATGGAGTGCACAGACTCACCGAGAATGCACAGTAGTAGCTCTGTCTTAAGTTATAGAAGTCCCGCGCCCCCTCCCCCTCCTTCCTCCCAGTCAAAGTGACAACTATTCATCAGAGTACAGCCTGTGCGCCGCTGTGGATCTGAGATCAGGAGGTAAGACAAGGTGTGTGTGTGTATACAGTATATATGTATGTGTGTGTGTGTGTGTGTGTGTGTGTGTGTGTATATACAGTGTATATACAGTATATATATATATATATACAGTATATATACAGTATGTGTGTGTGTATACAGTGTATATACAGTATGTGTGTGTGTGTATACAGTATATATACAGTATGTGTGTGTGTGTGTATATACAGTGTATATACAGTATGTGTGTGTGTATACAGTATATATGCGGTATGTGTGGGGGAGG
>WWET01002171.1:240108-255333 GCA_011038615.1 Limnodynastes dumerilii
ATATATATATATATATATATATATGTGTGTGTGTGCGTGTGTGTCTATAGATACAGTATATATATGTGTATATACAGTATGTATATATGTGTGTGTGTCTGTATATATACAGTGTGTGTGTGTGTGTGTGTGTGTGTATATTGGGGGCCTTCAAACCGGTATCTTGCTTAGGGCCCCATGAAGTCTTAATCCGGCTCTGCCACCTATAACCAGGAAATACCTGGGTCTGACTCTTTCACATGTGTCATGTGTGAATTTCCCAGGTCTGACCTTGCAAGCAAATGTCAATCATTCTAAAGAGGATACACACAAAATGGAAGTTGCTCAATCAATTTATAGGTAAATGCAAATAGGTGCATGAAAGGCCGGGGGTAATCAGCTAGCAACAGAAACACAAGAAAGGAAATGCCCCAACAGCACTGCCATTAACCAGTAACAGACTATACCGTCTATCTGTAAAATAAAATGCAGAAATGTCTGTTACACATATTTGCGAAAATATATGATAAGCCACCGTCAAGGCCTTTCTGCAGATGGTGGTCCTAACTCTTACAATAGGAGCAGCAGCTGAGTGGGGGTGTTGTACTCAGAGTAATTATCACAACCTGGCATGTGACCATGGGCCTGATCCAGAGCAACGCTCGCAAGCGAGCGTACGACGAGCGTATGCGAATTTTCGTCAAAAAATTCGCAATGCGCATGCCCAGTATGACAGGTTCCGGTCGCCCGCGCGTCATGAGCGAATAGCGGGCGTATCGTTAGCGTATTTTTCGCTCGCCGGGCGTATTTTTTTTACGATGGTCGGCTGGGCGCCCGTTTTACTACAGGGAGGCGGGGATAGCCATTTAAATTGTACAGTATGGGCGTGCTAAGCGTATTTTCTCAGCGTATTTTGTGCGAATTTTCGTACGGCCGACGGTCGTACCCAGTGTAGGGTATAGCCGCCGTAAGCAGGGATTTTACTATGGGAGTGCTAGGGGCGTGTAGGTTGATACGACGAGCGTACGTTCGCATTCGCCCGTCGTGCGAATTTTCGTAGCGCTGGATCAGGCCCCATGTCACCCATATCAACATTGGTGCAAATACAAGTTGAGAGCAACAATGTGCAAACATGTGAGGATGATCTTGAAGAGTCAGCGCATCTGGAGAAATAATATGATGGGGATACGATGTGAGGTGAGATGAAATCCATTCTCTCTCATCTGCAGTCAGCAGAAAAAGGCAGGACCTTCAATAACTAACATAAGAAAACATGCAGCTAAACCCAGATTCCTTAGTTGTTTAAATGTCCAGACAGAGAAGTGTAACATTTATTATTACTCTAATCAGTGGTTGAAGTGGCAGTATGGACATTTAGAAGTGGTGCTATGAAAATATAGAAATAATAGAAGTGAATGGAGATTTATAGCTTTTAAATTAATTCTGTGGGAGAAGTGACAGTATGGCATACCCCCGTATACCACCTTACTTCGAGCCCTAACTCTAATACATTACACTAAAATAAATTTATTGGTAAAGGAAAACAAAAAGGAGAAAATTCAATTGACCCTGAAGCTTGGTCACAATGCTTTGGTTGCGAATATACATCACAGATTTTAATTCGCACTGCATAGAAGTTAAAGTCCGCAAATTTTGGCTACCACGTGCTTTTTTGTAAGAAAAAAGGTGCCGGAACTCACATCAAGTCACGCACAACTACACGAAAAATCACAGGCCAAGCAGCGCCACAAGCCGAGCAGTGCCATCACAACCAGCGTGGACGAAGTACGCATGCATCGGACTCGACACACAAGCAGCCGCATGCACCGTTTTAATGATTTTGCCATCAAAACTTTTAAAACTTGGAAAAACCATTGAAAAAAAAAAGTGCCGGAACTCCGTTCTTGTGCGTTCTATGACAGAAAAAAGCACTGGCTACCACAATAGGTGGGAATAGGCGCACTTCACACTTATTCCCGTCTTTGCAGTTAATTTATTTGTCTGATAGAAAGACAATTGTAACCACTTTATTAAACTTAAAGAAAAATGTACTAAAAATTGTGTTTGGCAGCGGTTTGAAATTGCCGCATATGGCCATCTTTTTATGGCAGATTAGTAGCCCATACCACCACCTTTAATACTGGGCAGTTTAATGATTTAATTTAAACCCAAAAGTGATTTTATGCAAAAGCCAGCGGTTTGTATAGTAAATGCATCAATTGTGGTTTTAAAAAAATCATTAGGTTACTTAAACATAACAAAGCAGTGCTCGAAGTGGGCCGGTATACGGCGGTATGGCATACCACCACTTCTGTGAGCCGGCTCTGAGTAAGAATACAGCTGCTCATAGAATTTTAAGATTCTATGAGCAGCTGTATATTTACTCAGAGCGGGCTCATAGAAGTGATAGTATGCCATACCGCCGTGTCAATAAGGCTGGCTGGACACTCATAAAGAGGGGGCAATAAGATTGGGTAAACTGAAGGAAGGGGCCATAAGGCTGACCGCACACAAATAAAGTGTGTGGGGGAGGTAATAAGGCTGTTTGGACACAGGAGTGGCAATAAGGCGGGACACAAATAAAGGGGTCAATACGGCTGGGTGGACACAAAGAAGGAGCTATAAGAATGGCTGGACTCAATAAGGGGCCAATACGACTGTTAAGACAAACTAAAGGTGAGGACAACAAGGTTGACTGGACACAAAAGGATGGGGCAATAAGGCTGGCTGGGCAAACAAAAGGAGGGGCAATAATGCTGGTAGGACAAATAGAAGGGGGGGAAAAAAAGGCTGGCTGGGCAAACAAAAGGAGGGTGTCAGGAATTCTGGGATTCAGCCTTAGGTACCCTGGTATCTGGGCTATGGTATTGAAGGCTGGCGGCCTTAATGTAGGGCTTGCTGATCAACAACTCAAAATGATGGAAGTAAAGGTAAAGTATTATAAGTTTATTACAGTGTGTCCATAGCATGACCCACGACCATTGAGAGGGTAGTGGATTGGTGTTAAGTTGGGCTGGTGAAAATGGCAAGTAACAGCAACACGATAAATGCAAATCGGTGTTTGAGATGGACGTTGAGGCTTTAAGAAGAAACAAATGGAAATATAGTTCTAGAAAACACCTCAGCGGGATGATTAAGGTGCAGGAGTTCCAGAGAGCACACAGTTCAGAAGCAGCTTTAGAGACTTGCTGGGTGCAGTAGTGCAAACAGTTCAGAGTGAAATA
The DNA here is from genome assembly GCA_011038615.1 of Limnodynastes dumerilii. Classification (NCBI taxonomy): domain Eukaryota; kingdom Metazoa; phylum Chordata; class Amphibia; order Anura; family Limnodynastidae; genus Limnodynastes; species Limnodynastes dumerilii. Next base: position 243,312 of record WWET01002171.1, read on the forward strand.
AACAGCAAAACGGGAATGCAGATAGGTGCAAAATCACTCAAGGAGATACTGGATACAGTGAAACACCTAGAATCAATGCCCAGCAGGAAATACAGTTCAATGTAGTGAGGCAGGCTGGTGCAGTAGTGCACCAGAGAATAAAGTTCAATGAGCTCAGTGCAGCTGGGTAGGCAGCATAGGAGGTGCACGGTGTAGCACTCGCAGAGTATTTCCTCAGGTGGAGACGGTACTGCAGACACGGGTTAGCTGTGGTAGGCAGCAGAGATGCAGGTGGAGCAGAGTGGCGTCCCAGAAAACGGAGAGGCTGAGGAGAGTGGTTCTTGCTTGGAAGGATCACAGGCGTAGAAGGACACTGCAGGCACAAGTAGCGGCTCAGGAAGCGGATGGCACAGGTACAGTGGAATAGTGTCGCAGCAGATTGTTTAGGCTGAGCATAGTAGTACTCACATGATGACTCACTGGAGCAGATGGTAGCTGAAGACTATGGCAGTTTAGCGTCACACAGCCCAGGATTAGTAGGCCGGAGTTACAGGAAGCAATGTGAGTGGAGTAGTACTTTCGGAGTAGCTCACCAGCGGGGATGTTTTCTGCAGACACACTTTAGCCAGAGGGAACCGCGATGGCACAGCAGGAACAGAGGACACACAAGGAGAGACTAGGAAGGACACAGGTGAGTATCCAGGAGTAGTCACTAGGAAGGACACAGATGAGTATCCAGAAGCAGACGCTAGGAAGGACACAGGTGAGTATCCAGGAGTAGTCACTAGGAAGGACACAGGTGAGAATCCACACGCAATAGAGGAGAAAATGTGTACTGGAAGCACTGAGACCAGATACAATGGCAACAGCAATTATTGCACTGGCAAGGGCTGGGCCAGTGCAGCAGCCTTAAATAATCAGAGAGTCCAATAGTAGTGAGAGACAGAACCAGGCCAACTCAGGTGGGGAGTAATGAAGTTAGGCTGCTGTGTGTTAACTGTGTGATGGCTGGTTTGAAGCAGCTGAACTTCAGGCCAGTGTGAAAGGGTTTGACAGGCAGAGAGCATGGTTTAAAAAAGGTAGAATACCTTGATTTTGTGACAGAGGGGCAATAATGCTGGTTGGACAAAGAGAAGGAGGGGACAATAAGGCTGACTGGACACAAGTAAAGAGGGGGCAATAAGGCCCCAGAAGGACACAGACACAGAAGGAAGGTGCTATAAGGCTGGGTGGACATTCATAAAGAAGGACAATAAGGTTGGTTGGACTAGTCTGCCCCTAGAAATGGCCCTAGAAATTTTCCCTAACGGTAACCAGATCATTAATTAAACATGAAGCGTTCAGTGTAGAAATTTCCATACGCCCACTTCTAAATTTCCACGAGCACTGTAACAAAGTGTAAAAATATTGCAGTATTATCCATTTTTGCCTCTCCAGCTTCAAGTATTCCCCATGATGTGTCTCCAGCTCTCTGTATTCCCCATTCATATGTCTCCTGCTCCCAGTATTCCCCATTCATGTCTCTCCAGCTCCCAGTATTCCCCATTCATATGTCTCCGGCTCCCAGTAACTCCCCCATTCATATGGCTCCAGCTCCCAGTAATTCCCCATTCATATGTCTCCAGGCTCCACAGTATTCCCTTTCATGTGTCTCCATCTCCCAATATTCCCATTCATATCTCTCCAGCTTCAAGTATACCCCATTCCTGTCTCTCCAGCTCCTAGTATCCCCCATCATGTGTCTCCAGGTCCCAGTATTCCCCATTCATATGTCTCCAACTCCCAGTATTCCCTATTCATGTCTCTCCAGCTCGCAGTATTCTCCATCATGTGTCATCATGTGAACCTTGTTGGGATATACCCATAGTGCATCCCTTTTTCTCTAATTTTTCAGTTATACAAGACAGCTGAAAGGGGGGTTGCTATCAGCTGTTCTATGTAACTGTCGGCATGGCAGATAGCAGTGAACCTCTAATCAACCACAATGACTGGCACCGTATCATGTTGCCCCTGGATTTAACACAGCGGTCCACATAGTTAGATAGGGCAGCAATAAAACGCTTGTAAGCCACATGTTTGACACTTCTGCAGTAGGGCAATAGTTAATATGAATATATACATGAATTTATTTATATTTATTTATTTAGAGGAATAAATTACAGCTGGTACAGATAATTATAGCTCAGTATTAAAATGTAACGGAGAGAGTATAAAGGGCTTGTCTGAGAAAAATAAACTGTAGAAGAGAAAAGTGTATTTATACTCAAAGGTCATTTATATGCAGGGCCGCCATCAGGGGAGGTGGGGGACAGCCAGGACTATTGTTCTGGGCCTGGAGATAATGGAGCTTGCGGATGCTCACCTTTGCTCTACAGGTCAATGCGCAAGGAACAACTTTCCTGCGCACCAACCTGAGGTTAATGCTGGTCAGCGGCACTCCGCCCCCTGTGTGATGTTACCGATGATGTCACATAGGGGGCAGGGCCCCATTATTTCTGATAGCGGCCCTGTTTATATGAAGCTATAGAAGCTTATAATAAAATCCTCCTGTTTGTGCTCCACTCTCTTTCTGTGTCTCTACTTCTTCATGTCTCCTCTTCTCTCCCCCTCTCTGTGTGCTTTTAGTACAGGAGAGGCTCCCCCTAGCATATTTTTGGTTGGTCAGACATAATAAAGACAGATGCAATGTGAAAGTGACACAGAAATACACATACACCTTTAGGGGCTGATCTACACCTCTGTGCGTGTTCCATAAGCACACAGGTCTGAAAGTCCATACGTGAGAGGGAAGTAAATTCCTCTGTCACTCCTTTCACGTACGAAGTTCTAGACACTCACGTATCCAGTAACTTGCCTTAAGTTCTCTGCACATATCTGTGTCCTTATGAACGCAGAGCCGAGCAAAAGTGCATAACTCCCCAACAGAGTTCCATATAACATCTGCGCAGGGCACGTACACTTTGCTCCTCAACTTCCACAAGCAGCTTGGAAAAGTCAGGTGTCAGGTAGTGATCTGGATCCGGCCATAACTTTTACACAACCACACACAAGACCTGTAATATGGAAGCCATGTTGTAACTTCTGAAGATTTATTATTATTAACAGGTTTTTATATAGCGCTATCAGATTATGTAGCGCTTTATAAAGAATATTTCACATTTGCATCAGTCCCTGCCCATAGACATTAGGGTTAACTAACCTACCAGCATGTTTTTGAATTGTGAGAGGAAACCCACACAGACATGGGGAGAACATACAAACTCCAGATAAGGCCTTGTTCGTGAATTGAACTCTTGACCTCAGCAATGTGTGACAGACGTGCTACTCACTGAACCATGCTGCCCTATTTGTAGCTTAAATTGATAACACACTCGGACATTTAGCACTATGATTTACTACAGGGTTGTCGACTCACGAAATTTGGGCAGTTCTCCGTCAAATCTCCCACCTCCTAATAAACTCTATTGTAATCCCTAGAGTTACTAGGGATTGGCAGGACTTGATAATGTAATCAAACCCGTCCACCCCCTAGAACACTAGAGATCGCAATAGTGATTGAGAGGGGGTGGGGCTTAATGTTGTGATTTGCATAAATCACATCATTAAGCCCCACCTCTTACAGGCATTGGCAAACATGGTCCTCAAGGCTCCCAACAGTGCGTGTTTTCCAGATCTCCTTGCTGAAGCAAAGGTATGTTCGCTACTGCAAATATGCACAGGGGCTATCATTATGTCCCTTGTTGTGTAGGGTGATCTGGAAAACATGCACTGTTGGGAGAACCCTAAGGACTGAGTTTGGGAACCACTACACTAGAGTGACTATTGGTCTGATCATCTAATTATTGAGCGATCAGATATAAAATCGCTATAATCTATAGCCAAGATTTTAATGGTAAGAAAATAATCAGTAAATGTGGGATACTTACCATTCGGAGCACCATCTTCAAGGCAGAAGCAATCGATTTCTAGTTCGGAACTGTGGGTATGCAGACAGAGGGTATACAGAGAGTGGGCATACACAGAAGGGTTATACAGAGAGAGGGTGTACAGAGAGTGGGTATACACAGCGGGGTTATACAGAGAGAGGGTATGCAGAGAGAGGGTATGCAGAGAGAGGGTATGCAGAGAAAGGATATGCAGAAAGGGGGTTATACAGAGGGCCCGATTCAATTGTCAAAAAACCCTTCGCCGGCGTATTTTTAACGCTTTTTTTCTTAAATTTACCGGCGTTATTTTTTTTTCTAATTCAATTCTTTTCTAGCGTTAAAAATACGCCGGTTTTTGACCGATAAAAATCCGCACCTATGAGAGGTGCGGGTTTTTAACGCTGCCCTATGTTGTGCCCCAACAGGGCATGCTGATGCTTGTAGAACAACAAGCATAACCATGCCCATGGATGGCAGGGCATTAGGCACCATGCCCTGCCATCCAGGGACCGCTGAGCAGCTGCTAGAGCAAAAAAAAAAAACTCTCTCTTAGCGCTGCAAAACACTTCCTGCTAGCAGGGCGCTACTGAGGCTATTACCCAGTGCCTGAAGTCTCGTGAGAACGTGATTTCAGGCACTGGGTAATAGTCTGTCAGTAGCGCCGGTCACCTCCTGCTAGCAGGAGGTGATTTGCGGCGTTAACTGAGAGATTTTTTTTTTTCCTATGGTTATTTTTTTACCGCTGCCTGCTGTTTTAGCGCAGCGGTAAAAAAATAATTGAATGGGCGAATTTTTATCGCTCAATTGCCGGCGAAGGCGTCGTATTTTTACCGACGCAAATTGCCGGCAATTGAATTGGGCCCTTAGAGTTTTGCATACTTTCTTTATTTTGGTTTATTATATGCTCAACTAAATGCATTTTACATCGTATTACAACTTTTCTAGCAATATATTTAAAATGCTTTGAAGAGCGAGCCAGTAATTAATAATGCTCTATAACATAGCATTTATTACAGCTATTGACCAAAATTTACCCATTTAAAATAGTAGTTTGTTTTTTGGGGATTTTTACTCTCTATTCAGACAAATTACCGTCTTTGCTTTTGAGGGACTTTAAGCTTTCAACAGCAAATGAGATCATGCACATCAAGATCATTATTACTTTCTGAAGTGATTAAATTATGTGCTTCTGGTGCAATATTAAGTGCTTATTGATTTGACATAATGATAATAAATAAAGATAACATGGCCTTTAACACCTGAAGCAAAAAAACACAACAAATAGAACATTTCCATTATCATCTGTATTTTATGAAATAATATCATAATCATACAATAATATAAAGTTTTTTTTAGAATTGCTAAAAATCACTGTTTCTACCCTGGTGATTGAACTGTATTTATATATATTTTCAAGAGTTGTGCTCAGTATAAAATAAATAAGCAGCAGAATATAGACTGGTTAAACAACAACAGAACTATAACTTAATCAAGACAACATCCCCATTTTATGTTTAGTTTTTTTTTTGCATGGACAACAAAACATTAATGTGTTCCATATTTCATACAACTTTTTGTGGATTGACAACAACAAGATCAATGACAGACAAGCTATTAACAGATGGTGGGGTTCCAGCTGTAACTTAAGATTTCCAGCAGAAGTGTCCACTGCAATCCACCAAGACAAGAGCTCTCTAATCGGAGTATATTAATGTGAAGGAGCAGGTTTGAATGATTGATGGGGGAAATGTAGATGTTTGGTTAGTTCTACATGATAGTTTGATTAGGCTTTTGCAGTGTCCAATCCCACTCCCTCAATCCTCAATACATTTATATGCAATCTACATAGAAACTTAGAAAGTGACGCCAGATAAGAGCCACATGGCCCATCCAGTCTGCCCATTTGTTTATTCAAAACTATACTGACCCTAAACCCTATTTACCCTCAATTTAGTTTACAATTTAGGATATCTTTATATTTATCCCAAGCATGTTTAAAGTGTTCTACTGTATTGGCTTCAACCACCTCAGATGGGAGAATATTCCACTTATCTATCACCCTTTCAGTGAAGTAATTTTTCCGCACATTTCCTATACTCTCTCCACCACTCTGTCCATGCTCTCTTCTGCACTCTGTCCATACTCTCTCCACCACTCTGTCCATGCTCTCTTCTGCACTCTGTCCATACTCTCTCCACCACTCTGTCCATGCTCTCTTCTGCACTCTGTCCATACTCTCTCCACCACTCTGTTCATACTCTCTTCTGCGCTCTGTCCCCTCTTTCTCCTCTGCTCTGTCCATGCTCTCTCCTCCACTCTGTCCATACTCTCTCCACCACTCTGTCCATGCTCTCTTCTGCACTCTGTCCATACTCTCTCCACCACTCTGTCCATGCTCTCTTCTGCACTCTGTCCATACTCTCTCCACCACTCTGTCCATGCTCTCTTCTGCACTCTGTCCATACTCTCTCCACCACTCTGTCCATGCTCTCTTCTGCACTCTGTCCATACTCTCTCCACCACTCTGTTCATACTCTCTTCTGCGCTCTGTCCCCTCTTTCTCCTCTGCTCTGTCCATGCTCTCTCCTCCACTCTGTCCATACTCTCTCCACCACTCTGTCCATGCTCTCTTCTGCACTCTGTCCATACTCTCTCCACCACTCTGTCCATGCTCTCTTCTGCACTCTGTCCATACTCTCTCCACCACTCTGTCCATGCTCTCTTCTGCACTCTGTCCATACTCTCTCCACCACTCTGTCCATGCTCTCTTCTGCACTCTGTCCATACTCTCTCCACCACTCTGTTCATACTCTCTTCTGCGCTCTGTCCCCTCTTTCTCCTCTGCTCTGTCCATGCTCTCTCCTCCACTCTGTCCATACTCTCTCCACCACTCTGTCCATGCTCTCTTCTGCACTCTGTCCATACTCTCTCCACCACTCTGTCCATGCTCTCTTCTGCACTCTGTCCATACTCTCTCCACCACTCTGTCCATGCTCTCTTCTGCACTCTGTCCATACTCTCTCCACCACTCTGTCCATGCTCTCTTCTGCACTCTGTCCATACTCTCTCCACCACTCTGTTCATACTCTCTTCTGCGCTCTGTCCCCTCTTTCTCCTCTGCTCTGTCCATGCTCTCTCCTCCACTCTGTCCATACTCTCTCCACCACTCTGTTCATACTCTCTCCTCCGCTCTGTCCCCTCTTTCTCCTCTGCTCTGTCTATGCTCTCTCCTCTGCTCTCTGTCCATGCTCTCTCCTCTGCTCTGTCCATGCTCTCTCCTCCACTCTGTCCATACTCTCTCCACCACTCTGTCCATGCTCTCTTCTGCACTCTGTCTATACTCTCTCCACCACTCTGTTCATACTCTCTTCTGCGCTCTGTCCCCTCTTTCTCCTCTGCTCTGTCCATACTCTCTCCTCCGCTCTGTCCCCTCTTTCTCCTCTGCTCTGTCCATACTCTCTCCTCCGCTCTGTCCCCTCTTTCTCCTCTGCTCTGTCCATACTCTCTCCTCCGCTCTGTCCCCTCTTTCTCCTCTGCTCTGTCCATACTCTCTCCTCCGCTCTGTCCCCTCTTTCTCCTCTTCTCTGTCCATGCTCTCTCCTCTGCTCTGTCCATGCTCTCTCCTCCACTCTGTCCATACTCTCTCCACCACTCTGTCAATGCTCTCTTCTGCGCTCTGTCCATACTCTCTCTTTTGCTCTGCCCATACTCTCTCCTCCGCTCTGTCCATACTCTCCCCTCCGCTTTATCCCCTCTTTCTCCTCTGCTCTGTCCATGCTCTCTCCTCTGCTCTGTCCATGCTCTCTTCTGCACTCTGTCCATACTCTCTCCTCCACTCTGTCCATGCTCTCTTCTGTGCTCTGTCCATGCTCTCTCCTCCACTCTATCCATACTCTCTCCACCACTTTGTCCATACTCTCTCCCCTGCTCTGTCCCCGCTCTCTCCTCTGCTCTGTCCACACTATCTTCTCCAAATGTCTGCCGATAAGTTAACTTTTGATTAACCTTTAGCACTCTAAACGTCGTACTAACCTAGATTCCACCCAATTTTTTAAGCCATTTTTTGATTTTTAAAGAGTGCATTTTTCAACAAAAGCAATGTCCGCAATGTGCAGACATGGCACAGTTAGATAAGGAAGCCCTATGGAACTCGTAAGTGCTATAAGGTACCTAAAAATAAGGGGCGGGTTAGGTTCTGAAAGAGTGAGTTAGGTGCGGTTCTGTCCACATCTAACTCTTAACTGTGAATACGGTCCAAGAACATCTGAAAGCCAGCAAAATCAGTTATATACTTGATATATGTATATACCCAGTGCTTTTTTTGTCATAGGACGCACCGGAGCGGAGTTCCGTCACCTTTTTCGACAGATTTTCCAAGTTTTAAGAGTGAAATCATTAAAACGGAGCATGCGGCTGCTTGTGTGTCCAGTCCGATTCATGCGTATTTCGTCCGCGCTGGTTGTGATGGCACTGCTTGGCTTGTGATTGGTCGTGTGGTCGCGCGTGAGTTGATGTGAGTTTTGGCACCTTTATTCTTACAAAAAAAGCACTGTATATACTGATTTATTTTTATTTGTATGGAGAATAATCTTACCTTTGACATGTGTCTTGGAACTTATTTCCAGCCGGTCTGTTATTCTCCGCTCACATAACTTACGATGCTAAAAGTTTCAGTCCGCTATTGTAAGAACCCATCATGGCTGCATTGCTCCTTCGTATCTTGGCTGTATAAAAGTGAGATAAACAGAAAGCTTATATCAGCATATCACAATGTGTGACACGGCAGATACGATGCCAACAGCTCACTTTAATATTTTTGGTCTTAGCAGATTTACCTCTTTAAAGGCCAACGGTGTAATTATTCTGTAAAATGGGAGAAGCTGCTGAACAGATATATCATTTTGGATGTATAGATATGAATCTGAAGCAGTTAGGGGCATCCATTTAGGTAATGTAACCTTGAGGAAAGCAGATGCCGCAAAGAGACAAGAATATATAGAGATTTTTCAAATAAAATGAAGGTTACGTTCAGTGTAAAACTACTGCTGGAAAAAAGTTTTCTATTATAGAAAAGTGCACTATGTTATATGACTTTTTTTTTATATAAATACATTTTATTTTAACATTTATTACTTGTTTTATAATAGTTTTTTCTGTATTTGTTCCCTTAAGTTTCCCCATTGTTGATATTTTTATGTTGTGTATGTGAGATTTCCAATTTATCCGTTTTTTACATATAACCCATGTACTCAGATTGTCTTTTTAACACTGGCGATTTCAACAGAAGATAACATTGATGCAATAGCTCATGATTTATTAGGGATTTTGAACCTGATTCACACTTAAGAAGCTTCGGCTTCTTAAGTACGGTGAATTAAGAAATGATCTGCTACGCATGCGTAGTAGCTTATTTATGCAATCTACGTACCATTTAGAGATGTAGATTGACCATGTGTGGTCTTTAAAGGCAACACGTAGAAGATTAGACAGGGGGAGGCATGCCAAGGCAGCCTCAGGGAGGAGATAGGTGGGGGGAGGGATATAGATTAGCCAGGGGGGGGGGAGCCATTCTCCGTGCGTAGTTTCCTTCTTAAGGTAAGATAAGGTAGCATTCTGTGCACCTAACTCACTCGTAACCGTGAATATGGTCCTTTGGCTGTATCATTGTTAAAAAGAACTGAAAATATGCTATTGGGAATGTTGAAATAGGTTTCTGTTCCCAATAACTACAGGATGCTGAGGTTGTGTCAGATAATAGTTTAGGGTTAGGCTGTGGTGGCTGTAATCTGCTAAGGTTGAGGTTAGGGTTTAAAGGGAAGGTTAGGGTTAGGCTGCAGACCATGGAGGGTTAGGGTTAGGGTTAGGCTGCTGGACATGGAGGGTTAGGGTTTAGGTTGTGAGGCAAGGAGGGTTAGGGTAAGGCAGTGGGGCATGGAGGGTTAGGGTTAGGCTGCGGGCCTTGGTGGGTTAAGCTGCGGGACATGTAGGGTTAGGGTTAGGTTGTGAGGCATTGAGGGTTAGGGTTAGGCTGCGGGCCTTGGTGGGTTAGGCTGCGGGACATGTAGGGTTAGGGTTAGGTTGTGGGGCATGGAGGTTAGGGTCAGGACTGAAGAAGGGTGTTACGAACTCTCAGAACTGGGTGGTATGAGCACAGTACAAAATAACAGACAAGAGAGGAATCGGGTAACTCACCAGTATGTAGAGCCTGCGCCCACCTGGAGTATTCGCTAGAGCCCCTGATGGTGGGGATAGACTGGAGCTGATGAGGTTTCTTCAGGATACTAACCTTAGAGGATACCCGGAGTAGGAAATGGGACTAAGGGGGAATAGGATAAGAGAAGCGGGAAAGTGGGTGCAGCAGTAACAGAAGGGACTGTACTGAACAATACAGGGACACTTAACGGACAAACTGGGAAGAGCACTACAGGACAGACCAACAAGACTAACTAGGGAACTCACACCGCAATCACACAACAGGAGATCCCAAGGGGATCACAAAAACAAGCAGTCAGGAGAGGAGATGGTAAATACAAAGCAGGGTAAACAGCTAGGATAAGAAAACAGGCAATGGAACAAGATGATAACAGAGAGGAACTAGGCAGGTTAACAATGGGGCACTCAAGGACGCAATAGAACCAGAGGAGAAAGAAGATGCAAGAGAAAGAGAGAAGCACGGGCAGCAGACGCTATAACCGGCGCTGAGGAGGGGAACTGCCGCTCTATTTACAGGGAGGCTGGCCAATCAGAGGGCAGAGACTGGACCAGCCTCCCTGACCACAAAACAATGCGCCCCAGGGAGAGGGAACGAGCCGGGGCACGCAGGGAGAGCGCGCGCTGCGAGGAGAGCGGGGAAAGCGTTCTGGTTGCCTAGCAACCAGAACGACAGCGTCGCAGCCAATGGGAGCCGGAGGCAGGAGAACAGGGCGGACGGCACATGGCTAATTAGCAGGCTAATTAGCGTCCGCCCACGTGACCGCAGGGGGAAGCTGGCCGTGGAGGCAGGAAGGGGACGCCTGCCGGGGGAGCGCTGAGATGAGACGGCGTTACATGCCAGGACTCTGGCATGTAATGTAACAGAACCCTTAATGAGGGGTTAGGATACCCCTAGGACTAGGCTTATCTGGGAATCTCCTATGGAATGCATTAAGAAGTCTTCTGGCATGGAGATTTCTGCTGGAGATCCATTCCCTTTCCTCAGGGCCATACCCCTTCCAGTGAACTAAATATTGAATCTGGCCCCGCCCCGAAACGGAGTCCAGAATCTCTTCAATCTCATATTCCGCTTGGCCTTGGACTTGTAGCGGAGGAGGTTTAGAGAAAGGACGACTGGAACGTTTTCTAAAATGGTTCAAAGGTTTGAGAAGGGAGGCGTGAAAAGTGAAGTGGAAAGTGGGCGGAATCCTTAAGGAGCGAGGAAGTTTCAACTTGAAAGCAACAGGATTAATTTTCTCAATAATGTAATGGTAAACGATGAAGCGTGGCCCCAATTTTCTTGAGGGTTGACGAATATTGATGTTTTTGGTGGATAGCCAAACTTTATTGCCCACCCTGAACTTACACTTGCGTCGATGGCTATCCTATCCACTGCAAGCACGAGGATGATAACCCAGGACACAGAAAAATGGGGAAATCTTTTCTTTGTGGTGAGTGGCGTTGTTGTACGCAAATTCAGCCCAAGCCAAGTTTTGAACCCAGTTGTCTTGCAGTTTGGAAGCATAGCAACGGAGAAATTGCTCGAGTGATTGATTGACTCTCTCTGTTTGGCCATTGGATTGGATTGTATAGCCAGAGGAAAGGCTGATCTTGATCTTGAGTAGAGTACAAAAAGACCTCCAGAATCTGGCAACGAATTGGGAACCTCGATCCGAGACAATGTCCATGGGGACTCCATGGAGTCTGACAATTTGGGAGACGAAGATCTCAGCAAGCATCCTGGCCGATGGTAGACCATGCAGAGGGGTAAAATGGGCCATCTTGCTAAAGCGATCCACTACCACCCAAATGGTAGTGAAGCCTAGACATGGAGGTAAGTCAGTAATAAAGTCCATTGATATGTGTGTCCAGGGCCGCTTAGGAGACTGCAAAGGGTGGAGAAGACCAATGGGAGGAGTGCGAGG
>WWET01002171.1:255997-280657 GCA_011038615.1 Limnodynastes dumerilii
ATTTTCCAGCGTACGTGCAAATTTTCGTACCGATACGCTGGTCATACTGGGCTTAGCACGCCCATACTGTACAATTTAAATGGCTATCCCCACCTCTGTGTAGTAACTTTAGCGTCCAGCCTATCGTCGTAAAAAACGCACGCCCCTTGAGTGAAAAATACGCTGAAAATACGCTCGCTGTACGCTCATGTCCTTCGGTCGACCGGAAGTTGTCATACTGCACATGCGTAGTGCGTTTTTTTTCACGAATTTTCGCTTACGATCGGCGTACGATCGCTTGCGGCCATAGCTCTGGATCAGGCCCCATGTGTGCGAGATACGCATGGGGGGTGGGCATAGATATTTTAAATTGTATTTTAGGGGCTTGGCTAAGCCCATACGTACAAAACAATATTCGTCACAGAAGGGTTTCCGTGAGGAATATTTAAGGTAAGGTGCAGTCCTCATAACTGCTTTCTGCATGGAGGAAATTGGGGGGTGGGGGATGGGGGTTGTACTGATCTCCTCCCATGCGGAATATAGGATTGCAAAGTCTGTACGTTTGTAGCTGAAGGATTACAAACGTGCATTCTTTGCATTTAGATTTGGATTTGGTCCTTTTTTCTAATCACATCTCTATTCATATTCCCAAACGCCCACTTCACTGCTAACCACCAAGCTTTGGTTTTCTCCTGTGCTGCACCACACCATTGGTGAGCTCTCCATTTTTAGTTCCTAACCTCTTTCCAAAGCTCCAACCAGACTCTCAAGTCAACTTGTTCATCAAAGTTTACTTGCTCTACTCCTAACCAACATTCACTTGGTCCTACTTGGTTTTGCACTTGTGGCCCACAGTGCATACCCTTGCTGATCGTATTGTACTGGCCCTGCCAACAGTCTAATACATTTCAGTAGAACTCACTGGAAACTTCTTAAGATTAATAATAACTTACAGTACACTATACATTCTTATAAATCAAAAGTTTTTATATTGAACAGTGATGTGATGATATCAGCAGGTGATAATCTATGACTAAAAAATTCACTGATTATTCTGCTATATTTTCCGGGTGTTTATACACAAATTACAATCACTTGTATATTTTATGCTGTTATGCTCACCGAGCTTTTGGAAAATGAAAAGGAACATTAAGTCTTATTAACAGGACATCATTCCTTTTAAAACTCATAAACAGAAATCTCTGTATGTTCTTTTACAGGAACACAAAGAGCTGGATGACTTGTGTAAAGGTTTTTGTTAGTTTGGTATAAATTTTATATTTACAGATTTAATATTTATGGACCAGATTCAGAATTCCGAAAAAGGAGACGTTTTACAAGCACCGCAAACAGAGCACAATTATCCAGTCTGACACTTTCTATGCCTTTCCGAAGCGGTGTGGGGAGAAGGGTAGAGTTACATTTTACATTACAGAAGGGGAGTGATCATTTTCAGTGGGAAGGGGTCAGAATTATCAAGGAAGGTTTCCTACATTCAGAAGTTTGTACCAGCGACAAGAGTTTTAAAGTGCTCCCATGGACCCGCTTGGAGTTTCCCTTCTCCATGCGCAGTTCCAGACCTCATAAAACGTAAAACCTATGGCGGTCTGGATACGGCCCATTGGACCCGATTCACACTTAAGAGTGAGTTATGTGCGGGCAGATGCGCACCCAAGATGATTCACTCTTCCAGCCCCCAATCCGCCCCCCTGATTTTAGGTACCTTTTAGCACTTACGAGTGCCAGAGGGCTACCTTATCTGTCCATACAATGCTTGTACGGTCATTGCACTTCCCCGCCTCCCTTCCGCCCTCCCCGGCTAATCTGAATTCCTCCCCCTCCCACTTCTACCTAAAAACGCCTCAAGGTGGCATAACGCCGCCTCTATGGACGGAAATCCCTGCGTGCGGTCTTTAAAGATCTTCTGCGTAGATAGCGTATAATGACCTACTACACATATGCAGTAGGTAATTTCAAAAAGATATGCACTTAAGAAGTAGAAACGTCTTAAGTGTGAATGAGGCCCATTGTTCTTTATTTTTTTTAAATTAATGATAACAGTTTTTTTTTTAATTAAAGTTCACTTTGGTGAATCTAGACTTTAACTCCTGTCCTTGCATGACAACTGTGCCTTCCCGTCGCTTTGATGTCCTTTCAAATGCATTAAGTTGTTCTAAGCCACAAAGAGTTCATTCATCGCTGACCATCTTGTGGCTCATCTTGGCTTTTCCCTTCGCTTACATCTCGATATATTTTGCTTAGTAGATTGTGTCACGTCCTTTTCCATGTCATGTACAACGCACAGAATGCTGTAGGCAATCTCCTTTTAGTACTTTGAATGTCACACAATCCTGGTAATCACACATGAACTTGCAGGGAGTACAAAAAAATGAAAATGATAAACCCCTGAAGGTACGGAGCACGTGAAAGTGATGAGCTGGTCACAAGGACCACAGAGATGTGCTCATGATCTTATCACGAAGCTCTTCTGACACACAATGTCAAGTGACTTAGATAGAAGAGAGGACAGTTTGTAGTTAGAAAAATGGCTTCTATTATTGCCGAGGCCAAGAATCCTCTGTTACATAGTAACATTCAAATAATTATTAACTGTAACTGCCTGTGACCTTATCCACCTCCAAAATATTTATCTTGAACTATTTAACTGCTCATCGTGGAACAAGAGACTCTTTCTTACTGTAAGCTTTGTAAGGACTGCTAAGTGGAGCAAGTCTGCCTATTGCACTGAACTTTCGCCCCTGGAAAAAGTTAAGTTTTAAGTTCATGCAATGAGGAAGAGTTCTCTAATGTTGTATTTCTGTTATTATTAACTTTCTGACCCCTGTGATTAAAGGGAAGGGCAAGGAAAATGCACACTGTGAGTCAGTCTTCAACTTTTAACCCAGCAGTAACAACAGTGATAATTGTGTCGGTTCTTTTGAAGTGTTTTTTTTTTTTTATAAATATATTTTGCATGGAACTTGTCATAATGTTAAGACATTATTCTGATATATAGTGTATTCTATCTGTGCTGGGGTAGAAGAGTGAAAAGGTGGGAGGATTGAGTTTATGAGGGATCAGTACATTAAGGCTCCTTGCCTTTCCCCCTGTCACATAATATTCATTTCGCCAGGTCCTAGCCTGAGAGGATAACAGCAGCAATCATGGGCCCTATTCATTGGGATCTACAAGAACCCTAGAAAACCATGGACAGGATCCAAACCTAATAATGACAGGGGAATGAATCCAGACTTCCGAACGACAGATGATTTACACAAGCTGCAGGCACACATCGGCTGTCGTTTACTAACTGCGCGTGCATTGGAACACAGGACATACAGATATTGTACAGATATCGTTTCCGTATGTCCAGCAGTTCCAAATGTGGAGTGGGCCAGTCCTCTGTACTTTATGGGCTGGGCTTTTATGTAAAACATACAGCAAGGGCTGGGTGTAGCTTATACGTATGATTGTCTTGTTCGAGTGTTTAACCTTACATGTGGACAAGATAAGGACATGTGATGACCTGCGGTGTGTACACCGGGGAATGGCATTTTAATTGGCTTGGAAATCCAGAACGAGAAACTTGATCCTTATAGACAGGGCCATGTTCGTATAAAGATGACATGGGGTTGGACGTGTAAGCACCCTATGTGAAAGGGAAGGACACATACAGACTTTCGAATCACATACACATAAATCCACTCTGTACTAATGGACTTTTCAGTGGCTGTGTGCATAATTCAGGATCCGGTCTCATGAAAGAAAGTTTCTACTCGGGCTTCCATCAGAAATTGTGGGGTCTAGTAAAGATAAAATACACAGCTCGGCCCCCCTTCCCTTCATTACCCACCCATCGACTAACCTATCCCTACAAAAAATCTAGCCTGCCCCCATGTCAAGGATCACTTACCCTCTATAATCTACCTACATACATCTGCCAGAGAACACAATATGCCCTATATTTATCTATTATCGCTCTCTGTTCCTCTCTCTCATTCTGTGAGAGTGTGAATATATATATTTATAAGGTATACTTACCCACATTATATTTTACACAGCAGCACAGATCATACTTTCAGGAAGACTACTGTGTGACATAGGTTAAGCTGGCCATACACTAGAGCGATTATCGAAAATCGCATGAATTCGGCGATAATCTTGATTTTTCCTCTACAGTCCCAAATAATATCGGCACCATACATCATATTTGTTGCACACAATAATCATTCAAAAGTTTTAAAAAATGCAGATTTTTGGTCTTCTTTTGTCGTTTTTGCCCATACACAGTACGACAATTTTATTTTATCGTCAGATTTTCTTTAAAGGGCAGTCGTTACCATGTGGCTTTGACTGACGTACACGATCGGAAGTATAAATTTGCTGTTCTAGCTAGCTCTTTGTTCTTTGCTGCCGTGATGGATGCAAATACGAAGTTCTCAGCAACAAATCCATGTCCCACAGCTCTTGATGCATAAGGATGCACCTGCATATATAAAAGCAGGTGTTTCAACACAGGCGCTGCATGAAATGTCCCAGTTGATAATAGCTCTTGATGCACAAGGATGCACCTGAATATATAAGCAGGTGTTTCAATACAGGCGCTGCATGAAATGTCACAGTTCATTTGCATAAGCACGCCTCTACTTCACCATAAATTAATCACTGAAGATCTAACAATTATCGTGAAATGGCCATATACTATGCGATTTCTCCAAAAATCTGGTGCTTTTTATCGTTTTAAATCAAACATGTCAAAAGATCAAATTATCCTTCAGAAGCCCTTTTTAGACGATTATTGGATTCTCGTTCGAAAAATCGTTACCATATACTTGCGTGATAATTGAAGGATTGGCCTGATAATCACCCTAGTGTTTGGCCAGCTTAAGAATGGAAGGGAATCTTACCTTATACCCTGGTGAAGATGAGCTGATACTCATATACAGAGATAGAAAGAACATGGACAGATGGCCTCTAGTGGCCAGAGAAGGAAATGCATGTCATTTATAGAAAAACTGCTAATCTGAGCAGAGGGGTGGCACCTGTTACATGCCGCTGTCTAGCATGTAACTACTTACCCTCCTGGGACCGCATAGCGGCATCCCGGCCTATCCTCCATGCGCCTGCCGTCACTCCCACATGTGCATTTTGATCCTGGAAAAAGTTCATGCCAATCTTCAAAGTTCCCATATGTTGTCTATAAATGGAGATTACTATAATGCTCTCTGTATTGGGCCGTGGTCATTATAAATCTCTTTATTGTATTGAGAAATACCTGTCCGTAGATATTGTATTAGATTGTGCCTCTTTTACATTATTGTGGGAAAAAGTTGTGAAGACAAATGTGATGATTTCTGTGCTAAGGGGGCACCAGCCAAAATCTTGCCTAGGGCACCAAATTGGCCAAGGCCGGGCCTGGCCATGACCTCCTGCTGGATCCAGGGCTGGATCCAGACTGGTAATGAGTTACTCCTGGGCTAAACCATGTTGATTGCAGGGGAGTCATATCTCATGTGTTGCAAACATTATTAGAGTTGAGAGGTGATGTTTCCTATCCCAACTCTAAATAACAGTTTGATAGTAAAGCTGGTCAGTATCTGTGTGCAGTGAGCAATTCATAGATATATCCCTGCATGCAAAGAATAAAATTATCTTGACCCCCTGAAATCAACATGGTTTAGCCCAGGAGTAATTAAGTTAAAGCACTTAACTAAGTCTGGATCCAGCCCTTTGTAACAAATTTTTCACAACCTACAAAACCATCAATCAACAACAATCTGTGTTTCATTCTCATTTATTATCAATTCTTCTATTTTATCATCAATACTAATCTGACTAGCAGCATCTTAATTGTATTATATTCTATAGCCTGACAATTGAATTAGAGAGAGAGACCTTTAACTATGGTGATCACATTTATTATCTTAATACTTAAGCACTACTCCTGCAAATTCAAAAATTGGGGATCCAGGGCCTGATCCAAATGTAATAAGCAATTCTGTATATAGCCCTCGCTACAGAAGCTAACATTCGGAATTTCTGATTCATAAAACCATATCCAGGAGAGCAGGGTACTCCCCCTGCTCTCCTATGTGCGGATGGTGGATCTGTAACCTGGGGGCAACCTTAAATATTCTGCATGCAACTCTATGCGTTTGAAACAGAGGATCGTACATAATGGCAAAACAAATGCCAAATGTCAAAGGCCAACCACCATGTGTATCTTGTGTGCATGGTGGATGACCCTGCCCCCCTTGTGAAGGCTGATTTCCACATGGATCGCAACACCGTGCAGCTGCATTCTGTTGCAGAAGTATAAGTACTACACATGTTACCTACATAAGATAGCTCTCATAAGTCAGCTCTTGTTATTAATGCAATTAATCAGACCCCAAGTTATTAAATGTATATTACTATATAGGATCAAGGAACGCTGTTAGCTGTGCAGATCCTGGCTTATGTAGCTTTAGAATTTATTACCACTTATCTTTCTGGTGTCCCCTGCAGAACCCAGGTCAGCAAAGCTCTGAACACTGAGTCATACCAAGAAAAGTTATATAAATTAGTCTTTCAATAAGGATTATAGGGTCAATGATGGGCAGCAGACAGCCCTCAGAGTTGCCTCTGGAAGCCATCAGCTCCTTTCTGTGGAGACTGGCCTATTGTAGTTTGTTACACTTGCTACAGATGCCTGCTTGTAAAGTATTACGTACAGTATATTTCTCTGTCTTTGATTGTTCAAACTTGTTACCAAGGTTACAACTGTGCAGCCTCTGTGCTTCAACTTGTCAATCATTAATAAAACTCTTGCTTCTCCTCACACTGAACCGTTCTTGTTACTTCTCCTACCTTAACCTTGTTGATTGATATATATGGCTCTCATTTTTCTGACCGTAATTCTGCTTTACAACTCAATGACTCAATGGACCTGATCCCCAACTACAGTCGCCAGGGGAATTACGTCCTCCTTGGCTGTAATTCCCCTGTCATACAATGGCATAAGGGCCGGCGGCCGATGGCTGTTACAAAAATGGGGCTTTACCCCTTTATGCACATTGTATGTCCAACGTAAAGGCGGACATACAACATACAAAAAAATACAGCGTTAAATTACCCAGGTCTTACAATTCCATATGTTCCATGGTTTTCCTGTCTGCCCTTGCAAACAACTGTCAATCATTAGAAAGTTGGGAACTGCTCTGAAGCAGGTGGCAAATACTGTTACTTTTTCAGTACACAGATTTGAAGAAGGTAGAATGATACGCATTCATGATTTCAATCTGTGGCTTAGGAAGTGATGTCATGAGAAAGGATTTGGGTTTATAAAACGTAGCCATCTGGCAAAACTGAAATCTGTATAAAACCTGTATAAAAGAGATGGCTTGCACCCATCTTCTGTGGGAACAGATATTGTAAGTGAACAGTTTGAAAGCCTTATTAGAAACCATTTAAATTAGGAGAGGGGGCAGTGATACAAATAATAAAAATAGCTGTTCCCCCAACCAAGAAGTGTTGTGTGGCCAGTTAATAATGATAGAATAGCCACAGCAACGAATGTAAAAGAAAAAAAAAGCAATATAAACATATCTAGCAATAATAATAAACTGAAGAATTGGAGATTCATAATGCAACCTCTCAGAGCAATGTGTGAAAATGCTTGGAGCTTAGGAAATAAAATCCCTGAACTAATTGCTATAATGTCAAGGGATAATCTGGATATTGTGGGAATCACGGAATCATGGTGCAATGAAAATCATGACTGGAATCTAGCTTCCACTAGCAAAGAGGTCATCTTAGATTTCGTACTTACAAATGGTGACAGAATCTCAGTAGTAAGTGTGGGTGAAAACCTAGGATCCAGTGATCATCAATCAGTATGGTTTAGTATAATGACTGAGTGAGAAACAAACCACACAAAGACAAGGGTGTTAGACTTTAGGAATGCGAATTTTGTGGAAATGGGGAAATGTGTAAGTGATTCTTTGGCAGAGTGGAGGCACATGATAGGAGTTCAGGAGCAGTGGGGAAATGTAAAATGTGCATAACTGACAATGTAATATGTGCTACATCTACTTTGCTTTGTCACATTCACTTACTTTAATATATGGGTCAAATAAACCTACCTATAAAAGGAATTTATATTAAATACAGAGGTAACTTGCTCTATCTATAATTTTAAGATGGTTAAATGCAATTAAGTATGGTTCAGTACACAACACTATGGGCCAGATTTACTAAGCTGCGTGTTTGGAAAAGTGGAGGTGTTGCCCATAGCAACCAATACGATTCTAGCTGACATTCTCTAGTATGTAATAGGAAAGTGAGAGCTAGAATCTGATTGGTTTGCGATGGGCAACATCTCCACTTTTAAATCTTAGTAAATCTGGCTCTATGAAGGAAAAGTTCATTCTCACAGGCAGTCAAAAGTATATTAAAATGACTGTGGACCTGATCCAGACCCCCGCACACTTTCCATATGTTTGGGGGTCTGTCAGTCTGCATGGAAGAAGGGAATAAACTCCCCCGTCACTTCCCTCTTTTGTGTGTAAAATGTGTCTGTCCAACTGCTGATCCGCAAGTAAATCCAAGCCACACTGTACAATTTTAATGCTTCTCCCCCGCTCACCTTGGTGGAGTAACTAATTTCAAGCACTTACTTAAGTCTGGATCCAGCCCACAGACCTTGCGAAACATCTGGAGGCTTTGTGTAAGTGGGTTATCGTACTGTGGATCCGGTCCCATATGTCTAAGAATATTAGCAATGATCAGGTCTTTTGCAATGTGCAATATGCTGGTGGTTGCCCAAGACCTCCAAAAAAGCTTGGTGAGAGCTAACCAACACACAAAACAAAACTGTGAAACAAAGATTCTGGTAGAGACACTGGGCCCGATCCAGAACTACGCCCGCGGGCGTAAATACGCCTGCCATAAGCGTAAACTCGTCTAAGAACAGGCACAGCGCATGCGCACAGTGACTACTTCCTGTCGTAACTCGGTGTTGGCCGTAGTTGAAAATAAGTCGTCCGTCACAGTGGCGTAATTACAGACATAAGGGCGTGCCTATATTACGATAGCCGTAAGTATAATGCAGCTATGAAATGTAGGCGGTAGGATGCATTTAAATCGTACAGTAGGGGCGTGGTTAGGCTGTTACGAACATCGTGTAATTACGACCGGACGTACTTACGATAGGAAAAGTTAAGGTAGGGTTCGGCAAGCGTAAGGAGGTGAAATTACTGTCGATCAAGGGGAGTCTCCGGGGGAGTGCATTGTGTTTACGCTGATCGGATTTACGCACAGCGCATGTCCGTGGTTCAGGATCTGGCCCACTGTACCAATCAAAATGATTGTCCTGATCTAACATGTATTTTTAATGTAAGCTCCGGAGTTTCAGTAGAGGCTGCTTGAAATTACTACATGGACCAGGTATACAATGCTGAGTGCACACCTGAAATTTCTACTTTCATTACTACTATTGTAACGACGTCTTAAGATGTATGGCCCAGATCCAGAACAACGCTTGTGAGCGAATTTACGCATGGCGGACACGTAAAGTCGCGTTTTGGTAAGTACTGCGCATGCGCACCATAGAAAATACGCTCAGTAACGTAGCGTAAATGTGAACGTATGGGCCATTCACGTATGTGTCGCGTAAATCCGTACGTGTGGGCGTGACAATTTTACGTGAGTCAAAAATACGTCTGAAATACGCTATGTAGGCAGGGGGTTTGTATTTAAAGTGTACAGTATGGGCGTGCTTAGCTGCGTAAATACGTGTTGCCCATACGTATGTGTGCGGATGACATCAGTTACATGGGCTAAAGTTAAGGTAGGGTTTAGAAAGCGGAACTCGGACAAAATACGTACATTCAAGGGGAGTGACAAGAGGAGTGTATAGAAGATACGCACAGGAAAATACGCTACGCTAGTAAACATATCGCAAGCGGAGTTCTGGATCTACCCCGATGTCTTTGTGTGTTATCAGGTCACTAGGGAATTGTTTCATCGTAAGCGCAGAGTTTTTAAAGAGCTAAAGGCTAAAACACAGGAGAATAAATACTTTCTGATAACACTAGACCTGTGCATATGACACAGCGACAAACAAATGAAATGGTTCTTTTGTGCTGCAAAGTCAGTTTCTATGGAGATATTGGTTTAAAGGAATGATTAGCAAGAAAAAATATAGGACCAGATCCAGAGTGGAAATAAGAGGAAATCAAGTGGAAAGTTACACCTGGGCTAAACCATGTCGAATTTCGGGGGGAGTCAAATAAATGCAGAATACTTTTATTTTTAACTGATTGCACACAGATACTGACCGGCTTTACTGTTATACTCATATTAGACTTGTGCTATGATACATAACTTCTCAGTTCCAATAATATTTGCAACAGATGAAATTTCCCTCCCCTACAATTCAGCGTGGTTTTACCCAGGTGTAAAGTCCCATCTGTTTTCCGCTTATTTTAAATCTCAGTCTCCAGTCTATAATTAGTACTATAACTAGTTGTGTGGATACTATACAAGCTGCCAAAATAATAGTGACATTGAAATGAAGAAGACTAGGGGCTACATTTACTAACCTTCTCAAAATGGAGATGCCCTTACAACCAATCGGATTCTAGCTTTCACTTTAGATAAGGCAAAATAAATGTTGGTGACCCCAGGCCCCTCCAGGACCCTGGCCCTTCCGTATGACCCTGCCCCTATCCCCCAGGCCCCCTTGTGGGCCTCCCCATGAAATCAGCATCACTCACACACACAACGTCAGATCTCCCAAATTACCCTGCGTACGATGGTCTCAGTCTTACGTCATTAAATGGATGCAGGGATCTCAGGGTATCGGTCCCTCCCCCTGTAGCTTCCGATGCAACAATTGGAAGCTGCAGGGAGAGAGACGGACCCTGAGCTTCTTGCATTACAGATCGACTGCCGCTCATACTTGCAATTAATTACAATGGAGAAGTGCCCCTTTCAGGGCAGATGTCTAAAGGTCAGTGACTCTATTGCCTCTGTTAGTTCTGCCACTGATCTGTGGGTATATTCACACGAAGGGCCTGATCCAGAGCTACGAAATTAAATGGATGCAGGGATCTCAGGGTATCGGTCCCTCCCCCTGTAGCTTCCGATGCAACAATTGGAAGCTGCAGGGAGAGAGACGGACCCTGAGCTTCTCGCATTACAGATCGGCTGCCGCTCATACTTGCAATTAATTACAATGGAGAAGTGCCCCTTTCAGGGCAGACGTCTGAAGGCCAGTGACTCCATTGCCTCTGGTAGTTCTGCCACTGATCTGTGGGTATATTCACACGATGCCCCTAGTGTATGCACAGGTGTGGATCTGTACAGATGTATTTATCCCCAGACAAGTCATACGCACAGTGATCCTGACCTGCGGCCGACAAGGAATTTACACAAGCCATTTGCGTAAGTCCCCTGCCAGGGAACATCTGTGCATGCGATGTAAGTACTATCTTACGGGGAAGGGGCAGACCCTTCGCTTACGATGGCTCTATCCCTGTCTATATGGACATATGGCCATTTTAATGAAGGGTACGGGGCGGGGGAAACCCCGTTACAACTACATCTACGGCCGTACGGACACGTAAGTGTCTAGATTTACTGCCAAGAGTGGGGAATGCAGGTGCCGTGCACTCCTGCTACGCAATTGTACCTACGAACCCTCACACGCACGTAAATCGTGCGGAGGTCAGAAACTCCCCCAATGTCTGGGTATAGGGCCTGATCCAGACCTACGCTCGGATGCGGTTTTACGCTGATCGGAAGCGTAAAAACGGCCATTTGTACTTACTGCGCATGCATGGGGCAGATGATATGCTCATGTTATGGTCTGAAAATCTTTGCGTATGGGCCTTAATCGTAACCGATTCGTATTACCGATCATGGGGGTGTGCCTGCCATACGAAAGCCGTAACAACTCACCGAGGGCGGGGTGAGGCATTTAAATTGTACAGTATGGGCGTGCTAAGCGCCGTTAATACGCAATGAACGTACGGACAGCCGCGGTTACGAACACAAAAGTTAGGGTTTGCCGAGCGTATGGAAGCTAAACTAGGTACGAGCGAGGGGAGTGCCTATTGCCGTGCATCGGTGGTACGTTCTGCGTTAATACGCTACGCACAGGAGCGTAGGTCTGGATCAGGCCCATAAACCATATAATCTCTCTGGTCTGTTGATTTTAAAATTACATTTTATGTACTTAATGTCCACCCATTTTGTCACCTTTGTGTTTGTAGAAATAAATTATACATATACAGTCCTCAGGAAACTTTTATAACTTTTCAGTGGAAAAGAAAAATCATTATTGCCAATCCCGAAAATCACCCTCCAGAGAGCATTATATTTTCTACAATTAAATATGATGTCCCCCTGTAGTAAATCCTGCCCCCAGACAGGAATCAATATTACTTACTTGCAGAGACCAATTGGCCAATCAATGCTCTTTGCAACATCTTCATGTCGTAAAATCCGTCTCTACCCTCTGCTACCACCCTTCACCTTCTAGGCTTGAGCTCTGTCCAAATTGACCATTCCCATATAAAAACTGAGTGATTAAGAGTTATCTTAGTGTTTCTGACTATATGTCCTATTTATAGTCAAGGACAGTGTAAAAAGCTTCGAGTGGGATCTGTGCCATAGGAAATAGTGCACATTTCCATCAGATTTAAATAGATGAAACACATCTACTATACTGTGTGAAGCACGTTGGGAGGTCACCTTGCAATTTGTAAGCTGCTGAGAACAGTGTCCTGAGAATGAACATGGTCGACAGTGCATTAGTGCAGCCCATGCAAGGTGAGAGGTGCTAACAGATAAGAACTATTGTTCTATTGTAATTAAGTATTTACTGAGTATTTACAGTCTAATATTATGTTTTGGATGGGGCTGATAAATGAAATAGGGAAAGGATATTATATTTCATAGTAGAGTAGAAAATAAAATTGCTCCTGTAACTTTCATGCAATGGAGACATCAATAAGCTAAGGTAAGATGGGCAGAGTGAAGAGCAGGTGGTCTCCCTGACTCCCTGAAGTGTTGGCAATCTCTCTGATGCTGATTCAGTTCCATAGCTCATTGAAATATGGTGAAAACATTTTTAAATTGTCTCCTATTTCCCTGCGTTAAGGTCTATGAACGTGGCCATTTTCATGGAGACCAAGATGTTATCAAAGTCTGACTGGTGGCTAAGACAACATGACTTCAATAATGGAGACAGAAATTGAAAATACACTTTGGTCTCTTGTTAATCAGCTGCAGGATGAAGAAGTCAGTGGATCTCCTATCCACGGTCTTCACAATCAATACGGAAAGTAAGAATTTACTGACATCAATAAATACTGATGCTGTCATTTTATTGTGAAATAGTTTTCCTGGCAGCGCTATACACACCCAGGGATTTATATATACAATACATACCCCTTTGGTGATACAGGACACACCCCTTTGGCAGTATAGGACACACCTCTTTTGGTGACTTGATAGTGCTATTACAAGCTCCCTGATATTCATTTCCTAAAGTTGGCAGTCATGGAATGAATACCCTTCTGAGGCACTCCTTTCAAGAATTTGATTCAACACAGCACTGACAGAACTATTACTGTAGCTTAGTTCATGCCTCCCAACATTTGCAAGGTCAAAAACACTGGACCTGATTCACAGTTAAGAAGCTGCTGCTATTTCTGGGCGTATATTTAAGAACAGTTAAACAGCGCATTCATAGTATCCTTTATCTATGCAGGATTTAAGAACAGTGATCCCTTAAGAGCAATTTTAAAGCCGTTCGTAATGAGATGAGTAAGAAGAGGCATGCTAGCAAAAGTTAAGAAGGAAGATAAGAAGAGTTCGTGGGGGAGGTATTTAAATGGGGGCAGACAGGGCACGGTTTGCTAAGTAAGTGCATACTTTAGCAAAGCATGAGAAGATAAGGCTACCTATGGCATTCTTAAGCCGGTTAAGAACAACAAAACAAGGGGTGTCAAGGGAGTTGCGATGCGTATAATTGCGAATCCGTTCGTTCTTATCTTCCTTCTTTACTGTGAATCAGGTCCTCTAAACCTAAACTCTGCTCTTGTGCCAAGTTACGACCTGGCTACGTCCAAACGTTACCTGTTCCTGCCTAATATCTGCCCCTTTTTTATAGTCGGCATAGCAAAATATTAAAATATTAATAAAAAAAAAAGGAAAAGCACTGCTGCCTCCAGTCTAGTCTATTTATCGGGACAAAATGGAAAGTGGGTGGAACAGTGGGACAGTCACCCAAAATCAGGACTGCTGGGAGGTATGCTCAGTCCATGGTTTGGTGGCTCCTCCCCCTCCCCCCACCACCACCAGATTCCGTTTCATGTTCTATTTTACCTAGGGATCATATTATAGCACTAATTATAGCAAATGATTCTCCATCCTCAAAAGCCATTTACAGTATTTAATTTAGATATAGAGTTGGCCTTGGCTCTTAGTCAGTTTAGAAATAGCTACACCAGTGGTTCCCAACCTTTCTCAGTGCAAGGCAACAATTAAACAATCTAGTTTTTTTCAGACAGCCCAGTACTGGTGGAATCAGCGATGACCTGTGTGCTGGGAAAGGGAGGAAAAAAATAAACAGCATTTTTGGCATAGTTTGGATCTCTATTATTTCATGAAGCTCTTAGGTGTCATCCAACTAGTATTAAAAATATTCAAAGCTATCAATAAATAAAGTTGTCAGTAATAGGTAAACCTCGCCCCCTCTCTGTCTGCCCACCAAACTTACTCTATAAGCTCCCTCCTCCATCTCTCCAGGCCCCCTACTCTGTCTTTCCAGATTCCTCATCCATCTCTCTAGGCCCCTCCTCCATCACTTCAAATCTGTACTACATCTCTCCAGGCTCATCCTCCATCTCTCCAGATCCCTCCTCCATCACTCCAAGCCCTTTTCTACATCTCTCCAGACCCCTTCTTCATCTCTCCAGGCTCCTTACTCCATCTCTCCAGGCCCTTTGCTCCATCTCTCCAGGCCCCTTATTACATCTCTCCAGGTCCCTCCTCTATCTCTCCAGGCCCCTCATCCATCTCTCCAGGCCCCTTACTACAGCTTTCCAGACCCCTCATCCATCTCTCCAGACCCCTCATCCATCTCTCCAGACCCCTCATCCATCTTTTCAGGCCCCTTACTACATCTCTCCAGACCCCTCATCCATCTCTCCAGGCCCCTTACTACATCTCTCCAGACCTCTCATCCATTTCTCCAGGCCCCTTACTACAACTCCCCAGACCCCTCCTCCATCTCTCATATATCATATATCTGAACCAATTTTTCTACTTACCGTTGCTGTTTCTTGCTCTTCTCTTTTCTGGCTGACGGTTGGCTACTGCAGCTCCATGTCACACACTCATTTCCTGGGCAGCTTGACCTTAGTCTGGGAACTGTGAGTTGGCCCTGGATTCTCTGTACCCATGTGAGGCCTTTGAAGCACCTCAGGTTGCCATGGCACTCAATGTTGGGAACCTCTGGGCTACACCACCAGCACCACTGCTGGACACACTGATGTGAATAATATTGGGTAGAAGGTAATAGTGATAGAGACTGGATGAATGCTAAGACATGGCCCATCCACGAAATAGAAGTATTGTTCCACTAAAATAAAAGAGAACCCCTAAACCAGGCCTGGCCAACCTGCGTCTCGCCAGGTCTTGAGAAACTACAAGTCTCGGCATACTTTAACTGCACAGACATAAATGATGTATGACAAAGAATGCTGGGAGTTGTAGTTTGTCAACACCTGGAGAGCCACAGGTTGGCCAGGTCTGCTCTGCACTAATTGCTCACAGTCATTGGGCCTGATCCAGACCTATGCACAGGAAACGCTCATGTGCATACCGTATTAACGCAAGGGTACCTATGAAGCCCTCCCCTAGGCATTCCCAGTGTTCGTACTTACCTTTGCCATCTTACGCCTACCAAACCCTACCCTAACTTTCCTGAGCGTAACCGCGGGTGTCCGTAAGCTCCTTCCTTAGTTACGACGCTTAGCACGCCCATACTGTACGATTTAAATGCCTCACCCCGCCCTCGGTGCGTATTTACGGATTTCGTATGGCAGACACGCCCCCTCGAGAGTAAATACGAAACAGTTACGATCAAGGCCCATACGCTCAGATTCACAGAGCGTAACATGAGCGTAACATCTGCCCCGCTCATGCACAGTAAGTACAAATGGCCGTTTTTATGCTTACGACCGCCATAAAAACCCACATGAGCGTAGGTCTGGATCAGGCCCATTGAATTTAACTCAATCTAAGAAAATGTTGCAGAAGTTCCACTAAACATTATAAAATCCCTCACAATCTTGGACACAGTGTTCATGGGAAATAATGGAGGGCTGAGTCTTGTAGGTTTTTACAGGGGATATCCGTATAGTTCCAATGAATACATAACACACATAAGTCTCCTTATCTGATGTTGTTCCCTACTTTTTTCCTCTCATTTATCGTCATTTTATTTCCCTCTTTCGTTGTTACATGGCCTCCTACTGACAGCTCATCTCTCAAAGCCATCCTTGTTGCTTCCTCTAGGTTGACCCATCTAATGATCATCTAACCATTCATGTTGCGGCCTGCTTATCTTTTTGCTCCCTCTAATTGGCAGTCTCATTGCTCATTCTAACGCCTCCCATTGCCCCTTACATTGGGCCGTATTCAGAGATCTGTTTTCATGGCTAGTCCCGTGTGTATTTTTAGGTTCGGACCAACTGCGCATGCGTAGTAACTTTACATAGACTATACCCACGGAAGTGCCTTACAGACGGACCTGTGAATCGCACATTAGTACATATGGACAGATATGCAAAAACACGCTCAGGGAAATTTTAATAAAAATGGGGAGTGTCGTGCTTGTGAGGGGGTTTGGCCTGCACCAGCCATGCGTAAAATTGCGTCCCGATCGCCACAACGCCATCTCTGAATATGGCCATTATCCCGATTTCCTTAACCCATTGACCCAATTACCCCCCTTTCTTTCATCTCACAATAATACTTTCATTGCCCATCATAGAATTAATCCAGAGTTAAGGGTTTAATCTGTATCTGTATTTGTTGCAGAAGCTAGCATATGGATTTTGGTATCCAACATCCCAAATGCAGGAAAACAGGGCGCTCTTCCTACATGTGGATGGTGGATCCATAACCAGGACCCTGCCTTAAGTATTCCACACAGAAACCTCTCTGTGCCCTTACTGTACAATTAATATGCCAATGCCCACCAGCCATGCGTTTCTCATACACATGTTGAGTGGGCCTTCCCCAGAAAGGAGGCTGCATTCCACTCGCAACGCAGGATCAGGTGGCTGTGTTCTATTTCAGAAGTAAAGGGACTGGGCATGCTCAATATGAAGCATTCATAACTCAGCTCATGTTCTTAATATGGGATCTGGACCCATGTTTCTTATTGCCACTATCATTGCCCCCTAAGACATCTTACCGCCATCCTCATTACCCCCTTTGATGTCTTTTTATTATCTTTCATTGCCCAATGAGATCTCTTCTTTATCCATGTTATGCCTCTTATTGCCATCACTGTGTGTCCCCTACACATTGCCTTTCTCATTTAACCCTTGTTGGGTACAGTGACATTGCCCACTGTCACACCTAATGTCTTCCCTTTTTACCCATTCCTCTCATTCATCACTCATGGGGTATCCAGTTGCCAGCCCTATTTTGGAAATTATACAGCCGCCAGCTGACTGATTGTTCACAAACCATGTGGAAAAATAGAATTGCTTTTGTGATTGGGAACCAATTTCCCCCATTCCCGAGAGCTACAGAATCCGGCAGTTGCAGTGAGTATAATGTTAGAGTTAGGGCTTAAGGGGCAAGTTAGGGTTAGGCTGTGGCGCATGGAGGGTTAAGGTTAGGCTGCAGGGCATGGAGAGTTATGGCTTAAGAAAGGAAAGGTTAGGGTTAGACTGTGGGTTAGGGTGAGGAATGTGTTAAGAGTAGGGTTAGGTAAAAACACTTACTTTTCGGCAGATAAGATTCTAGCTGTCATTATCCTATTACATACTAGAGAATGTCAACTAGAATCTAATTGACTGCTGTGGGTAACTCCATTTTTCCGTATGATGGTCTTTTGGTAAAAAAAAAAAAATCCTTTTCAAAATCTCTCTACCAGATACACACAGACTTCTACCTCTCTGCATGTCATACGAAAACAGGGTTGAAGCATTTGACAGTGACCAGAGAAAAAAAAGAGGTCAATAGAGGCATTCTAAAGTCTAAGGGTCCAGATTCAGTTACATAGTTTTCGTCTTATGTACTTTGTTTTAGGAACTGAGTTACTGAGCTAAAGACCGCGCTAACGCAATCTACGTACAGAAATGGTACGTAGATAGCGTAAGTAAGCTACAATTCTTAAAACAACGTAAGACGATAACTACGTAACTGTGAATCCAGAACTCACTGCTCAACTCCTGTTTTATTACAAATCAATAATAGTAGCCCAAAGAAATATACCAGAAAAATGTTCTTTTGTTTTTATATTAATGACATTTTTATCATATTACTAGATTATTTACAAATAATTTTACATGCTCATTTATATGAACTGCTAACTACATAAAAATGAAGTTGATCTAGTTATCTATGTATTAAAGATTTATAAAAAGACAGTTGGGATGAATAGGTTTCCTAGATCGCATTAAAATAAAGTCGGAGAGAGGAGAAGGGAAGGAATTATTTTCTGCTTTCAGATCTTCCTGAAGAATGTGTATATTTTTTTGTGTTTTCTTAGTGAAAGACGAGTTGACAAGATCTGGAAATAAAAGCTGTGATTACTCATAGAGTTTACATGAGCAGGAGGATTAGTGACAGGATTCTCTGAATACAGTCTATGATTACTACTAGTGTCAGGGGTATAAGGAGAGAGTTCCAGGAAAGATTAATAGAAGCTAAAGACGGAAACACATAATAAATACATGTAGCAGATGGACCGGCTCCACCAGATAAATGTATTCCAGCACAAGCTAAATGTATTTCAAGATGTTGAGCATAATTTCAAGTAGGAGAATTCCCTTCTAATAAAGAAATACACAGCCATTAAAGGAAAGGGAATCAGCTCATTCCAAACCGGTACCATTTTATGTTAGCTGGCGGTGAGTGGGATTTGCGCTTAGCATAAGCACATAAAGATATAGCAAGTTTTCACATGGTAGAGCTTAGGATTCTAATAAGGGCCTAGTTCCTCTATTAAGGCAGCAGTAAAAACATATCTTCCAACTGTCCTGATTTATGGACACCAAAGAGGTGGCACTTTTGTGAAATGGACACTTAGAATGGCTGTTTTGAGACAAACCACTGTAAAGTGGCAACGGTAATGATGTCTCAAGCAAGGAAAGCTTGTGAGATCGCCTGGAGGGTTTTCAAAGCCTTCCAATGGTGGCAGGTAACTTAACCCTCCCCTAACCTAACCCTGCCTGTCCCGCAGCATAACCTTAACCTTCCCCTTCTAGCAGCCTAACCTTAACCATTTCTGTCCCACAGCCTAATCCTAACCTTCCCCTTCTAGCAGCCTAACCTTAACCCTCCTTATCCCAAAGCCTAACATTAACCTTCCCCTTCTATCAGCCAAACCTTAGCAATTCCTGTCCCACAGTCTAACCTTAACCTTCCCGTTCTAGCAGCCTAACCTTAACGCTCCTTATCCCAAAGCCTAACATTAACCTTCCCCTTCTATCAGCCACACCTTAGCAATTCCTGTCCCACAGTCTAACCTTAACCTTCCCCTTCTAGCAGCCTAACCTTAACCCTCCTTATCCCAAAGCCTAACATTAACCTTCCCCTTCTATCAGCCAAACCCTAGCAATTTCTGTCCCACAGCCTAACCTTAACCTTCCCCCCTTCTAGCAGCCTAACCTTAACCCTCCTTATCCCAAAGCCTAACATTAACCTTCCCCTTCTATCAGCCTAACCCTAACCCTTCCTTTCCCACAGTCTATCCCTAACCTTCCACTTACAGCATCCTAATCTTGACTATCCATGTCCTGGAGCCTAATCCTAATATACTCGCTCTTAGGAACGGGAAATTGTGTAGATTGGGGTCTCTTTCCCCCCTCCCTCGTACTGTAATTTTGTTGGCTCCTTTCTCTGTCACATCAACAGTTGGCATTTCTGTTAAGTCAGCGTGGAAAATTGTGAGTGGGACTTTTTTTGTCCTGAATCTAAATGTTGGAAGACATATAAAAGTACAGAAAGCTAAATACAATTGGCCGGATCCACTTAGGCACGCATGCGCTTTCCAGATGATACGCTAAGGTTACGATAGTAACCCTAGAGTAGCAAGTATCGTGCGGAGTGGAGTTTCCTAGGAAATGGGCTGTGCTTTACCTCCGCCTGCTAAAGGGCAGGGGGAAACATGCTAAAAGTGTACAGTGTGGGAGGGGGCTGATCTGCACGTTTTACTTAAGGCAGGCTTATGGCAGGGAAGTGACAGGGGGCGTTGTAAACGGTCCAATATCTGGAAGTACAGCACATCATATAGAAATGATGAAAACATAGAAAAACAAGATAGTTAGGTTGAAGTAATGTAGGAAAAATGAATGGAATTGCTCTTCCATTACATTATTTCTATAATCTCCCAAAATAGGGCTTTTAAGGGATAAAATATAATGAAATTTAGTCAGTGACCAATATTATTGTAACAATTTATAAATATTATTGTAACAAATTAATTATATCTTTCTCTCTTTTAATGCCTCTGTCTTGTAAATCTTATACGTTCATTCTTGTGGTATAAGGTGACAAAGGGTTGGATCCAGACTTAAGTAAGTGCTTGAAATTAGTTACTCCTGGGTTAAACCATGTTGATTTCAGGGGGAGTCAAGTTAATTGTATTCTTTGCATGAAGGGATATATCTTTGAATTGCTTACTGCACACAGATACTGACCAGCTTTACTATCACACTGTTATTTAGACTTGGGATAGGAAACATCACCTCTCATCTCTAATAATGTTTGCAACAGATAAAATATGACTCTCCTGCATTCAACATGGTTTAGCCCAGGAGTAATTCATTTCAAACACTTACTTCAGTCTGGATCCATCCCAAAGTGAGGGACTCTTGGCCGGTCGAATCCCCATTCAGGATCCCTGTATTTAATTAATTCTCAGTGTAACAGACAAAGGCAGGAGTTCTTATTGAGGTTTTAGCCTATGGGTCCCTTATATGTCTCTGGTGATCATCTGTGGTGTTCTTCTCCAGTGACAGTGACAGCTTCCATATTCTTGTAGTTCTTGAACAAAGGACAAGAATGTAGAAGATTATGTGGAATAAGACCCACAGGACTGTCACAGATCAGGTGAGTTTAGGTATACATTGAAGTTACATTGGCCAAGATCTTCGCAAATGTATGTAACGTTATTAGTATTTCTGTGTTGGCAAATATATTTCATAGTTACAAATATCTGGAAAATGTATATAAATGCAATCAGGGCTCTCTGGGTTCATCCTGATCGTAAAACAGATTGGGAACTAGCCGTATCACTATGTACCCATGAACACGCAGACAAGAGACCTAATTGCATATATGTGGCTCGACAACTGCGTATGGGCAAGAAGGAGGGGTATATATTTTCCCCAAGTGTGGTACTTGAGATATAAGTCATTTTTGCAAAATTCATGCACTGGACAAGATTAGGAGGACACTGTATAAAAGTCTACAAAAATCTACTCAACAGTGGTCTTATTTTGGCAACTTTTTTTTTTAGATTGTATCATCATACTGTCATTAGTGCATAGTCAGACAAAAAAAGAGTTACACTAATCCTAACCTTAACAGTCCCATCACCGTAGCCTAGCCTTAGCCATTCCCTCACCGCAGTCTAAACTTAACTGCCCTCTCACCAAAGCCTAACCTTAACCTCCCCCTCACAGCAACCTAACCTTAACCATTCCCTCACCGCAGCCTAACTTTAACCATCCCCTCACTGCAGTTTAACCTTAACCATCCTCTCACCACAGCCTAACCTTAAACACCCCCTTACAACAGCCTAACCCTAACTGTCCCCTAAGTCTAAAACAAACATTAGAAATAATATTTAGTTTAATACTTGTCCATGTCGCATCCAGAAGTGTCCCACGTGTCCTCATTGAACGCCAAAGTGTTGATGAAGCATTACAGTCGCATGAAGAATAGTCGATCCAGCGTCATGGTCGATCCGGCATTCTCCGATCCAGCTGTGTTGAGCTTCTGGCAAATATATGATATGCGACTGTATCCCATTAAGCCAAAGCCCTGCTGGCACCTTACCCTCTGAGTACATTGAAGCATAAGAAGCAAAAGGGTTAAAAAACAGTGAATGACTGTCTAAGGTGAATCAAAATGGAGGACCATGAGATGAATTTTGACATTATTTTATTTATTATAATTATATATTATTTTGTTTTGCTTCTAAATGTCATTTGAGGGGGGAACGTGATGTGTATTTATTTTAGATGAAATCGACCGACCATTGAAACCAAATGTTTATTTATTAAGCTGTCTGTACTTTATATAAATGAATGTATTTACTACCTCTGAGGTAATCTGGTAAAATCCCAGAAGCCATAAATGCTGAAGATGGCAGGAAACCCCCTTCTCTCTGCAAGGCAAAGCTGTTTACTATATTTAGAGGTGGACACACTGTTATAGCCTCTGCTACTTATAGTATCATTCCCTGCACTGACCAGCCAGTGTCCTGCTTAATGTGATTAAGAGACTGTACATATGAGGTATCCCGTAAATGATGCTCAGGCTGGAGAGCTCATAGGCTGATTATAGGACCCACAAAACAAGCAAATTAACATTAACTGTTCAGCACATTCATTTACTATTACAACAGCTAAGAAACATAATGCAGATTTATAATGCAGACAATGGACTGTATTCAGAGAACCGTTATCGCGGGGCGTTGCGTGCGTATTTTTAGGATCGGATCAACTGCGCATGCATGGTAACTTTATTTACGTAAGTTATGTTGAATATAGTGCTTTAGGCACAGACATGTGAATTGCACCTGGGTTCATACGTGTGGATGGGCAGCGTAGAAAACTGTGCTTGAAAATTTACATAAAAGTGGGTGGGGGCAGGCATTTAAATGAACGCATAGAGGCGTGGTTATCAAGAATCACACGGATGGAGCACATATACGCTTGTAAGTACACACATAAAGAACAAAGTGGTAGGGACTCATAAGTCACCGACAGCACGACCGGGAGAGGGGAGTGTCGGGGTTGTTGGTGGGTGTTTCCTTGCTCCGACCGTGCGTGTAATTGCGTACATAAAAAAAAACGGATCTCTGAATACGGCCCAATTTTACAAAGCAATGGGCCAGATCCTGACATATTAACGTCAGACTATTTCTGTACATCAGGTATGGGAATAGCCTGTAATTACTGTGCATGCGCAGTACAAAACACTGCCGCCCAATGCTGCGTTCCATACGGAGGTCATTCTCCACCTGGGAGGCGGGGCCACTCACCATGTACAAGGCACGCATGGTGGGTAGGAATAGGCTAGGGTTGCCGACTGTTATCCTGGGAGAGTCGGCAAATCTCCTGCAAGGGACTTGAGGTTGTGGTTTCATGCAAACCACAGTCTCATGTCCCGTCCTCCAGCTCAGCGACACTGCCATTCATAGTGGACCTGATTCAGACTTAAGAAAGTGCTTAAAATAAGAGAGGAAAGTTACTCCTGGGCTAAACCATGGTGATTGCAGGGAAGTCATATTTCATCTATTGCAAACAGTATTAGAATTGAGAGGTGATATTTCCTATCCCAAGTCTAAATAACTGTGTGATAGTAAAGCTGGTCAATATCTGCGTGCAGTAAGCAATTCAATATCTGTGTGCAGTAAGCAATTCAAAGATATATATCCCTGCATGCAAAGAATACAAATAACTTGACTCCCCCTGAAATCTGCATGGTTTAGCCCAGGAGTAACTTTCCTTATTTTAAGCACTTTCTTAATTCTGAATCAGGCCCAGTGTTACTAGTCAGAAAGCGGGACTTCAGGGCATAAATCACATCATTAAGATAACAGAATTTTGGCTAGGCCTGAAGGCAGATAAACAACAGGCTGCCTGTCCCTCACATCAGTCAGTTTAGGGGTTAAAAAAGTAGAGCTAGGTTAGGTAGCCAATCAGGGTAGGCCTAGGGGGTGGGATTCAGGGAGGGAAAGGGTGGGGGGTAGGGGTATATATTCAGTCACAGGATGTTCCTTATTTTTCTTTTCCTCCCTCCCTTCCCTTCGTTTTTATATCAGACAGGGCATAAGTTGGCGGTAGCGGTGGGGGGCCAGCAGCTATTTGGCACTGGTGTAAGGGTATGGTTCCAGGATAGACACTCCACTCTAGATTTAGCTGGTAGCCATGTCTGGTGGCTGGGTCCCGGCATGCCTCCTCGAGCTATCAGGTTGTGCAATGAGAGGGGTTGTGCTTCAAGTTGGCCATAGCCTTCTTTAGCGCCAACGACAGGGGCCTTAATCTTTCCCTCCGGAAGATTTGAAAAGTTGGCCACCTTGGATTAGCCATGTAAATAGTACAGTGAGGGCTCAGGTCAGGGCCGGCGCAACCCACTCTGCGAGGGGATGCAGTGCATACCGGCGCCATGCTGGATAGGTGCCGGACATCTCCCGCTTCCCGCTATACAGAT
>WWET01002172.1:0-19852 GCA_011038615.1 Limnodynastes dumerilii
ACATTCAAATGAGGCACTCACAGGCTTCACAAGTTGCTATTAAAACAGGTCTATTTTATTCCAACGTTTCAGAGAACAGTAAGAACCCTTTCTTCAGGGACAAATACATGTACACAAACCAAAAAACAGTGAATAAATACAGGAACCCCTACCCAAAGGCACTTACCCTCACCAATCACGATAAACAGCATTGCAGTGCAGATGGCGCCATTGCGCTGGCAGTCTCTTCCCCAGTCTCCAACAGTGCGTCTCTGACAACAGGGTTTGCATTTGTCAGTCGCCATCCACGGCCACCATGGGCAACGTTGCATAGCAACTGAAGACGCTGCCGCTACTACAAGCTGGAATAAAGATATATAAGATTAATTCCAGTAAGAAGAGCACCCCAAAGGGGATGCCATAAAACATTCATGCAAGATGTCAACATAGTAAATAGTTACATAATAACCTTTATAAATGCGCAGAGAATCCCCCTGCTGGTATTACAATACTAGACACAAGTTAAATCCCACAAATGGACTAGTCCTCAACCCCAGAAAGAAAGAACCCCTTAGAATTAATATGTTATAAAAAACAAGAAAGGTGCAATGTTTCATTCAAGCCCCCAGGGGCTACAGTTCCTAATGTGTGTATCCACCGTAACTCCATACGAAGCAGGGCCAAACCACGATCCCCCACTTGTGGACTGTGTCACATGGTCGATAAGTTTGCACCTCAATTCTGGTAAAGAATGTCCAGCAGAAACAAAATATTGGGCCACAGGTTGTTTAGAATGACCTGTGGCCAAAGCCCCTCTGAGTGCCAATCTGTGTAAAGCTACAAGATCTATGAGATTTCTTCTTGTCTTGCAAATATAACAAAGCCCACAGGGACACCTGAGCATATAGATGGCTCTTTGCATCACTAAGAGCTGATTGCATGGAACTGCTACTGCTGAGACCCTTGCCTTCTCTAATTTAGAGCGTGGGTATCCTCTTTGTAAAAACTTTTCAAACATCTTATCTAATTGTGCATCACGCAATTAAAACATTATTGTTGATACGACAGACTCTGATGAATTGTGAGTAAGGTAACCCATTAATCATAGAAGCTGGATGGTGACTTGCCAACAAGAGATTGTTCCTGTCCGTTTCTTTTTTATAAATGGTAGTGCACAATTTTTTGTCTTCAATGAAGATCCTTATGTCCAAAAAAATAATTGACTCCACACTACAAGTATAAGTGAACTTGATATGATCATCCATAGTATTCATTTCTGCCATAGATTGGGAAATCTCCTTAGTTGTCCCCTGCCAGAAAGTGAGGAGATCATCGATAAAATGAGTAAACAGTAGAATTTTATGGTAGACCATAGGATTTTGTAAATAAAGCTTTTTTTCAATTTAGGGCATAAAAGCATGGGCAAAAGAAGGGGCCAATGGGGACCCCATCGCACAGCCTGCAATTTGAAGAAAAAACTCTCCAGCAAACATAAAATAATTACATTTGAGGGTATATTCAAGGAGAGCAACAAAGAGATCAATTGGAGGACCCTCATAAAGAGTGTTGTTCATAATGAGTTCTTTGGATGCCAGCATCCCCGGTCTGTGTGGGATGCTGGTATAAAGGGACACAACATCGACCGTGCACATCAACATTCCTGATGAAGGGATTACGAACTCAGCCAACAAATTCAAAAGGTGCGTGGTATCCCTTAAGTATGTAAACATCTCTTGTACACACGGCTGTAAAAATACATCAAGAAATTCTGACACAGGATAACCCAAGGACCCCCTGGCAGAGATGATTGGACGCCCAGGGAGATTTTTAGCATTTTTGTGTAATTTTGGTATGGTATAAGTGGAACCTTGTAAACAATGCTGTACAAACAAAGGTGAACCCCAGCGGTGTATCCGTTGTGAAAGCTAGGGGGCATATCACCATGGTGACAGGATATGCGAAGCATTCCGTTTGTGGCGTCGGGCGCTGCGGACCTCGTGGATCCAGTACTGAAAAGAAAGTTAACGTGATGAACTAAAAAAAATTCTGGCAGGAGTGCTGCAAATGGGGGTGAGAGGAGAGAGGGAGGCAGAAAGAGAGGGCTGAAAGAGGAAAATGATAGAAAGACTGCAGGGGAATTGATGGCTGTGATAAGGACCTAGGAGAAGTGCAGTAACGAAGTGGACAAAAACAGAACATGGGGCAATGGAAGGGAGCATTAACCAAATACTAAGCAATAAAACCACATTATCGGAAGGAAATAATAAGCTAAATCAAGACATCAGAGAAATACAATGAGGTAAAAAAGTAAATTAGTAAAAAAAGGGGGGAGGGGTGATAAGAGATTGAAGAAGAAGGAATGAAAAGGGAGAGTAACTAAAAAGCACTTCGGGGGATGAAGGGGATCACTAAGAACTTAGGAAAGGTACGGGATAAAAATGGGGAGGAGAACATATTAAAGAGGTATAAGAAAGGCACATAAGAGGGGGGGAGGGGAAGAGGAGGGGGAAAAAAAAAGGGGAAGGTGCTCGACATGGAAAGTCAAAACAGGAGAACAGTGTAGAGAAAGGGTCAAGGGACCAGCATGTTGGCACAACAGGGTGCAGGGTCTGTGTTCTTTCCAGGAAACAGTTAAGTGGTAATTGTTCATTGAGGCCCCTGGGGCTGATGGTGTCCAGTGTGTGGATCCAAAAGGCTTCTCTAGGCGACAGATGTTTGTCCCGATCTCCGCGGGGTGATATAGGAACCTCAAGTCCTTTATATCATAGATCAGTCACTAGGTGTTGGTGATTGGCAAAGTGTCGGGCTACCGGTTGGTCCACACTCTTCCCCTCCAGGATTAATTTCACCGCATTATACACATGGCTGGAGCAAGGAAACACCCACCAACAACTATGACACTCCCCTCTCCCGGACGTGCTGGCGGGGACTTAAGAGTCTCTAGACCACTCTGTACTTTACATGTGTACTTACGTACGTATATGTTCTCCGTCCGTGCGATTCTGTATAGCCGCGCCTTCATGTGTTAATTTAAATGCCTACCTGTGCATCGGAATTCCGTGCGTATGTCCCCAAGTGCGATTCACATGTACGTCATTTAGGTACTTATGTGCGTATAGTCTACGTAGAGTATGTAAATAAAGTCACTACGAATGCGCAGTTGATCTGATCCTAAAAATACGCACGCAACTCTCCTCGAAAATGGATCTCTGAATACAGTCTTTAGGCTGGAGGGTTGTCTGTCAAGGGGTAGTTCTTGCCTTTTGAAAGGCTTGAAAATGTTTCTTGTATCCTATTGCCATAAATTTTTCTTTCATCTCCTGAAGTTGGAAACACGCAATACTGAGATGGCTATTGGTAAGTATTACCCTTAAAAATTGAGAGTAGGGTAGACCCTTGCTTAGGGCTGGGGGATGGAAGCTACTTGCGTGTAGGACGGAATTTTTGTCCGTAGGCTTGTGGTAAAGGGCGGCAGTAAGGATGTTCAGTTTTAGTAACCATGACGTCCAAGTAATGCACTTGGGTATCACTGATGTCATACATACATTTGATGGTATCTACCTGATTGTTAATGTCAGTTAAGACCTGTATCAGGAGATCACGATGTCCAGTCTATATGAGGAAAATATCATAAATATGGCGGGTGTAATAGAGTATCTAATCTTGACAGGCCAGGATATTGAGGAAAAAATTGTTGTCCCTTTCTAACATATATATGTTGGCGTATGTGGCTGCCACATTCGAGCCCATGGCACAGCAACGGAGATGTAAGAAGAATTGTTGGTCAAAAGGGAAGTAATTGTTGACCAGGATCTTGTGGAGTAACTTAACCATCAGGTATACAGGGGGACCTACGTATTCCGCATTGCTTCTAATGAACTGCTCCATGGCTGCAATGCCCTTGTCATGGGGGATATTTGTATAGAGGCTTACTATGTCAATAGTGCATAGGAGGGCCTGTTAAGGTAGTTGTGGCAGATTGATGAGCGTCTTGAGAAAATTAGTAGAATCTTTTAGGTAGGTGCACTGTGCCTGTACCAGAGGTTACAGAAAGTGGTCCAAGAATCTGGAGATGGGTAACAGTAAAGAGTTTCTG
The DNA here is from genome assembly GCA_011038615.1 of Limnodynastes dumerilii. Classification (NCBI taxonomy): domain Eukaryota; kingdom Metazoa; phylum Chordata; class Amphibia; order Anura; family Limnodynastidae; genus Limnodynastes; species Limnodynastes dumerilii. The sequence continues at coordinate 4,076 of WWET01002172.1, forward strand.
GTCAAATTAAGGGGGTGGCCAAGAGGTTTGCCCGGGTTTTTATGTATCTTAGGAACAGTGTATTTGACAGGGATAATCGGGGAAGCCTCCATGAGTGCCACCCATCATTTCAGTCAGGAACTACTTACTGTCACCCATCTCCAGATTTTTGGACCACTTTCTGTGCTCTGAGAGTTTCAATAACGTCAGCTCAGGCTGGCATTAGTGCTTCTTTTCCAGTGAAATCCCCTTATAACCCCCTTTTTCTCCCACTAATAGCTGTTATTGGGAGGAAATGGGGGGTATATATGGGGAGACCGCTGGAATATATGTAAGTAGAATATTTGTTAAAAAGTAAAAATAAAAAAAATTTTTAAAAGAAAAAACAAGTAACCAAAAAACGAATTTAAAAAAAGAAGAGAAAATAAGTTTTCAAGACTCTGTGCATGTGCAGTGTTGGGACTTGAAATTTTCTAAGTCCTGAATAAGAGTCACTGCACAGGACTTAATTCAAGCTTTGGATGAATGAGAAGTCTTGTGATGATCTCACAGATCATGGCGGGACCTTGGCGGGAGGGTGAGTATTAGTAAATTTTATGAACGAAGCTGCCAGGCTCACTGCAAGAAGAAGTTCATAAAATATTAAAAGCTAAATAACTAGACCTCTATATGTACTGTACATGTAGGACTGTATATATGTTTTAAATTCTTTATTTAGTTTCAAGTTCAATGTCATGAAGATGAAGACATTCAGCAAATTCAAAAGACAAATATAAGGACACTTTCAATGATACATGCATCCATTGTTACCTAACACAATCAATTTAGATGTTAAGACTTGGTATAATACAGTTGGTAAATTCTAGATGCGACCGTGAAAATGCCAGGAAGCCTTTCCGTCTACATAATTGTCTACACCAACAATATAACTCTTTAAATGATAAGAAAGGGTTATTGGGAGAAGGGGTGAGGGATAGACAAACAAGGGGTAGAGAAGGGAGGATTTAGGGGGGAGAGGGGGTTGCGAGTTTGTGAGGGCTACCTATCCTCTAATGGCGTTGTCCGAGTGAGTTTATTACCGGAGCATTTTTTTAGTATCAATGTAATTATGTATTTGTTTGTCATCGGCTTGGTTTACATATATGCACACAACCTTAAGCTAAGTGGCTTCGGCCATTCTCGTTTGAAAGTCAGATGTGTGTTTGAACTCTAACCATGGGAACCATGGACCGGATCCAGAATTAATAGCTTCAGGTGATTTACGCACGCAAGGTGCGCAAATCACCTGACTGAACGGAGGGCGCATGCGCCCTCCAGATGTTACGCTAGGATTACTCTAGTAATCCTAGCGTTACAACAATCGGACGGAACTTTGTTCCGTCCAAGCCATTTGCGTGCAAATGGGCTGTGCTTCCCTTCCGCCCGCTAAAGCTGCCATAAAGCCTGCACGACAGAGAGGAGTGACAGGGGGCGTGCACTCCCCTCTGTCTCGCGTAATTTCAGACCCCCGCGCGCACTGCACCTGGACACTAAAGCGGGCAGGGGGAAGCATTTAAATTGTACATTGTGGGAGGGGACTCCCACACTGCAGCGGATCATCGGTCGTACGTACCGCTGATCCGCACGTCCCATTTAAGGCAGGCTTATGGTAGCGTAAGCTGCCATAAAGCCCGCACGACAGAGGGGAGTGACAGGGGGTGTGCACTCCCCTCTGTCTCGCATAATTACAGACTCCCGCACGCACGCAAAGCACGCGGGGGTCTGGATCCGGTCCCATGTTGTGACATATTCTTGATTCCTATTTTCAGAAGCAAGAATAAGCTCATCCATTTCACAGTAGCTATCAATTCTTGCGAAAAAGTCCTTCAGCGATGGGGGGTTGGTTGACCTTCAGCGCACCGGGATAACCGCTTTTGCGGCGTTATTCAAATGTTTTAAAAGCAATTTTTTATAGTGCTTCATGGACATAGTGGTGTATGATAAGAGCCAGAATTCTGGGCCGGTAGGTATAGTGTCTGATAGTATTAATTGAGAAGTGGCTTGGATTTTTCCCCAGTATTGCACAATTTTGTCACATTCCCACCAAACATGTAAAAATGTCCCTGTCGCGGATTGGCTTCTCCAACATTGGTCCGGGTATGGGAATCATGCGGTGGATGAGAGAGGGCACCCTGTACCACCTGGTCAATAATTTGAACTGGGTTTCCACCATTGTCAGGCTCCGTGAACATTGGTGTGTTATAGTGAAAATTTTGTCCCAAGTGTCTGCATTATTTGCCAGGTTGAGATCCCTACACCACTCCTCCATATAACGCATGGGTGAGTTAACTATACGATCAAGGAGTAGCTTATATAAAGTTTACAAAATATGAGTGGGTGTGTTTTGCGCGGTGCAAAGCAGCTCGAATGGAGTCAGGGGTCTCTTCCAAGTCTCCCTTGGTGCAGAGTGAGTCAAGAAGTGTCGGAGGCTGAGATAAATCCAAAAGTCATTCTGGGGTAGCGAGAATTGTTCTCTGGCCTCCGAGAATTACATGACACCATTAGCGTTTACCAGCTGACCTGCCTTGTGGCATCCCGCCGCCGTGAACCTGGAGAGTGGAGCTTTAGTGAGGCCTAGTGGGAAGTCTCGATAGTGAGCTAAGTGGGTGAGAGGGGAATATGGCGAAGAAAAATTTGCTTTGATTCGTTGACGTTTCCAGCAAGCGATGGTTGGGTGAATGGTTGGATGTGAGTAGCTGGGAATCGTAGAAAGCCATGGAAGCACCCGCAACGGGACCTCTGAGAAATAGTTTTCCAAAACCACCCATTGCTTATCCATCCTCTGTCTTTTCCATTCCACTAACCGAGTGAGAACGGACGCCCAGTAGTAGCCCTGCAGAAAGGGGAGGCCTAGACCTCCTGACTGTTTACTCCTATGGAGGATATCGTTTTTACAACGAGGTCGTCACCCCTGCCACACAAAGTTTCTAATTAAGGTTTGGAGGTTCTTAAAGAAGAGGCGAGGAATGGAGATTGGGAACGTTTGAAAGAGGAAAAGTATTCGGGGGAGAATATTAATTTTTATGATGTTAAACCGGTAAACCAGGAGAATTGTTTGGGTGTCCATCCTTCTAGATTTTTTCCTATCTCAAACAGCAACGGCGGGAAATTATTGGAATAGAGGTCGCAGGGTCAGAGGTAAGATAAATGCCAAGGTATTTTTGATTTTTGTCTTGCCATTTAGAGGGGAAAGCCTGGTTAAGGCCTGTTCTTACCTTGCCAAGTATATTGATACCAAGTATAGCTGATTTGTCGGTATTGATTTTAAAATGGGACAGCTTACCAAAGCGCTGGAGGGCCGACACCAGGACGGGGAAAGAAGTCACTGGGTTCGTAATAGTGAATAGTACATCATCCGCAAAAAGTGAGACCTTATATTCATGCTCTCCAACTTGGACGCCCGTTACGTCTGTTTGCAGGCGAAGTGTGCAAGCTAGTGCTTCCATGCAAAGCACGAATAGCAATGGGGATAAGGGGCACCCCTGTCGAGTTCCGTTTAAAATATGAAATGGAGTGAAGAGCCCTCCATTAATCTTGATTCTGGCTGATGGATGGCTATAAAGAGTCATGATTCTATGGTAGCTCAGGGGCCCCAGGTTTAAATGTTTCAAAACACCCGACAAAAAGTCCCAATCTATTCTATCGAATGCTTTTTCAGCATCGATAGAGAGTACGTTCTGTTTTTTAGCTAAGTGAATGAGATTTATCAATTTAGTCGTGTTGTCACGAGCCTCTCTCCCTGGGACGAACCCCACTTGATCTGAGTGAATGAGCATGGGAAGGATCTGGTTAAGGCGATTGCTAATCAGTTTTGCGTAGAGTTTAAGATCTATATTCAACAAAGATATAGGGCGGTAGCTGGGGCATTGGGATGGATCTTTGCCTGTTTTGGGAAGAACTGTTATATGTGCCTCTAGGGACTGTTTGGTGAACCCTTTGGTCTCTGATATTTCATTGAAGGCCTTAAGCATCATGGGAAGAAGTTTGTGTTTGAGTTGTTTAAAATAAAGCGCAGTGTATCCATTCGGACCTGGGCTTTTACCATATGGAAGCTGTTTAATTGCCCTTTCCAACTCCTCAATGGTAAATGGGGTCTCCAAGAAGTCCCTCTCCGGTGCTTTGAGGGTGGGAAAGGCGCAAGCGGCTAAGTAGTCTCTGATCTGAGAAGCTTTTGCCGACTTGTTTTGCATCTCTGAAAGGGGAGTCAAATTGTATAATTTGTAATAATAAAAGTTCTGGCTATTTGTTTATCTAAAGTATGTAGTTGACCAGATGGGTCTCTAATGCTCTGAATGAAAATCGACGCTCTCTGTGACCGCAGTGCTCTTGCCAGCATTCTACTGGGTTTATTAGCCCATTGGTAGTACCGTGCCCTGCACCTTTTGATTGCAAACCTCACCTTCAAATTTAGCAGAGCATTGAATTCCGATCTAGTCGCTGTGAGAGCTGTCAATGTGTCTTCCCCACCGTCCCGTTTGTGGGTTCCCTCCAGCTCCCTGATACGGGTTAAAATGTTTAGTTTTTGTGTTTCCCGTTGCCGCTTGAGATAGGACCCCAGCTGAATACATTGCCCTCTTATTACACACTTGTGTGCGTCCCATAAGGTTATGTGCGAGGTTTCCCCATTATCGTTGGTTGCTAGGTACTGATCGATGGCTTTCTCCAATTCCATTTTAGTGTGTGGATGTTGAATCAACAATTCATTGAAGCGCCATGTCCATTCTGTTCTGCGATCCCTATCCAGGGCAAAAGTAGCATAAACAGGGGCATGGTCGGTCCAAGTGATGTTGCCAATAGAGGAGTGTTGTAGTAGGTGTAAGGAAGAGTGAGACAGGAAGAGATAGTCTATCCTGGAATAAGAGATGTACCTGTGGGAATAGTAGGTGTAATCCTTGACGCTGGGATGCGATAGGTGCCACAGGTCGGTCAGCTGGTGGTCGTGAAGCACCTGGCGCATTCTGCGTAGGTCCTTCTGTTAATTTTTGGGGGCCCCGAGGTGGAATCCAATCACAGGTCCAAAGCCCAATAATGATCCCCGCCCAGCACAAGGATGCCCTCTCTCAATTATTCTATTTGTTCAAGGATCTGGGTAAGAAAACGACGCTGATTAGTATTTGGTGAGTATAGGTTGGCAAATGTATAGGTGACACCAAAAATGTTTCCTTTTACCACAAGACCCCTACCATCCCCCAGGCTGAACGACTCACTCTCTGTGAAAGGAATGCGCTTGGAAACGAGAATGGCCACTCCTCGCGATTTGCCCCCTGAGAAATTATTAAAGAACGTTGAAGGGTAATAAGCATTACTGAGTTTAGGGGCTTTAGTTTTATGAAAGTGGGTTTCTTGGAGAAACGCTACATCTATGGCTTCGGACTTTAGAAAATTTAGGGTTGTTGATCTTTTTTACGGTAAATTTAGTCCCTGGACATTCAGAAAAAGGACTTTGATACTATCCTTAATGGTGGCCATTAGGGATGTCAGGTGGGGTTAGATATCTTGTAAAATTAGTAGGAGTTGAATACGGAATGGAATGGTGTGCCATTTGGAGTGATAGGAAGCCTCTCTTTTTGGGGATGGGGGGGACAGGGGACACACATAAGGTTTGGGTCGTGAATGAGACAAACTCATAACTTTTAGAACTAGTTATGTTTAGGGCTAGCGGGAATGCCCTAGAGATGGGTAACAGTAATAAAGTGAGCCTTGTTAACGAAGTTAACAGCAACATTAGAAACATAGAAAGTGACGGAAGATAAGAGCCACATGGCCCATCTAGTCTGCCCATTTGTTTATTGAAAACTATACTGACCCTAGACCCTATTTACCCTCAATTTGGGTTTCAATTTAGGATACCCTTATATTTATCCCAACCATGTTTAAATTGTTCTACTGTATTGGCCTCAACCACCTCAGATGGGAGAATAGTCCATTTATCTATCACCCTTTCAGTGAAGTAATTTTTCCGCACATTTCCTTTGAATCTACCACCCTCCAGTTTATATCCATGCCCTCGTGTTCTATTACACCTTTTCTTTTGAAAAATGGTACCCTCCTCTAGCTGGTCACAACCCTTGATGTATTTGAAAGCTGCTATCATGTCCCCCCTCTCCCTTCTCTGCTCCAAGCTATATATGTTTAGTTCCTCTAGCCTTTCTTGGTATGATTTGTTACACAGGCCATGGACCATTTTAGTTGCTCTTCTTTGCACAGTCTCTAATGTATTTATGTCTTTCTGGAGATATGGCCTCCAGAACTGAACGCAGTATTTTAGGTGAGGGCGTACCAATGATTTATAAAGGGGCATCACTACTTCTCTCTTTCTGCTACTAATTCCTCTCCCTATGCAACCAAGCATCTGACTTGCCTTTTTCATTGCTTTGTTACATTGATTGGCTACCTTCAAGTTACTGGAGATAATGACTCCTAGATCCCTTTCCTCCTCGGTAGATTCTAATGTAATGCCATTAAGGAAATATTGAGCCTTTGGGTTTTTATGTCCTAAGTGCATGATTTTGCATTTTTTGGCATTAAACTGCAGTTGCCACACTCTTGACCATTCCTCCAGTCTACCTAGATCATCCCTCATTTTCTGTAACCCACCTGGCGTGTCTACCCATTGGCCTGCACCTGGCACGTGGGCTGCTGGCTAAGCCCAGCGCAGATTGGATGGTTGCGGGTGAAAAGTAGGGGTACTTACAGAACCAACGTGCACCTGAATCAATATGAAGACTGTAGTATACATTATAAGCGCAGTACATGACACTGAGTAAATGCTAAAGTTGCTAAACGTGAAAGTATAGCCTAAACCTATCACAGTAACACTCGATAGAGAAATTCAGTTAAAGCCTAAACATCTGGGCCTAAACTTCTAATATAGTAGCAAACATTTATCTGAACACCATCCCAGTCCCCCAGTAGAATGCCCTGATCACTATTGACCTATGTTACGTTTGGGTAACCTTTTTGAGAAGACTGGTTGGTTGGGGAGATTTGTCCTTCGCCTTAAATCCTGTGTTATCAGGCTGAACTTTGAGTCTGTGAAAGACGCTGTGCCGTTCTACCTCTCCAGTGCATTGCGGACTCTCGCTGAAAAAGTTCACGCTGGTAGGGACACTCAAGGATGAACGTGGGAAAGTATCAGTTCGGAGGCGGGCAGTTTAGGTGGGCTGCGGTTGGGTTGGGTGTATGGCGAGCGACCCTCGCTTCCTCTGCCGTTTCTGCTGAACTTGCCAATTTCCATCGTTGGATGGGGTTGCAGCCTGAGTTAGAGCTGTGAAGGAACGCATTCAGTCCTCTAGGGAAGGTACCTCGAGGTGCAGTGCCTTGCAAAAGGGAGAGAGATCATCTGGTGTGCACAGGGTAACCATTTTGGTGTCAATGTGGGCTTGGATGCTCACCGGAAACCCCCATCTGAACCTAATGTTGTTGGCTCGAGGTAGATCTGTCATGGGCTTTAACATTCTTCTCTGTTGTAAAGTGTGCCACGACAGGTCCTGGAAAATTTGAATTTTGTGGCCGTTGAATTCCAGATTGTTGTGACCTCTCACTTTCTGAGAAATGGTCTCTTTAATCCGATAATAGTGTAACCGGCAAATTACATCTCTTGGGGCTTCTGTGGGAGGGCCCTTAGGTCTCAGTGCGCGGTGTGCTCTGTCGAAGTCAATCATTGCATTAGGATCAGCCCCGAGCACTTCGTTGAAGATACAGGTTAGAGCGTCTACTAGGCCGTGCTGGGGCACATCCTCCGGGATTCCCCTGACCCTCAAATTGTTTCGGCGCCCCCTGTTGTCAAGGTCGTCCAGCCTGCTCTGTATATCCCGAAGGCCTAATGCATGAGTGTCCATCATTAGATGAAGGCTGCTGGAGTGAGCGGCATGTTCTTCTAAGGTGGATTCAACCGTGTCCATTCTGGTGTTTATCAGAGTGACTTTGTTCTGAATTGTGGATATTTGGGAGCTGATTTGCACTTGTAAGCGCTGTTCAAGAGCCTGCATATCCTGTTTGGTTGGCAAATGGTTAAGAGCTTCCAGGCGTTGCAGGATAGTATGCACGTCGTTGCTGGACATGGAGGAGGGATCTGATCCTGTAGCCATGGTTTCACTGTCTGACAGACTAGGAGGACCGGACGTGGAAGCCGGTGGCAATGTAGATGTCAAGGGGGTGGAGGTTAGATATTGGAGCAGGTCAGATTGATGAGGTGACTCTGGGGTGGACCTGGAGCTCCTTCTGGTGTTGAGCCGCTTTCCCATCAGCAAGCTTCAGAAGTGAGTGATGCGGAGAGGGAAGGGGTGAGAGAATCCGGAAGGAACAGCTCTGGATCAGACGTGGACACTCGACCTCTCGGCTAGCTGCCCGTTATCAGGGTAGTGGACATAGATCTCAGACAGGCAGAGTTGGCTGTGTAGATTAGGTCATATGCTGCAATATGTCGGCGGATGTTGGAAGCCGCGTTCCCCCATTAGGCGGGTGGGTCTGTCATGTTAGGTATCCATCTTGACTCTAGGGAGTCGAATGTGGAGGTCGGCGGCCGTAACTTGGGTTGTGCTGTGCGTGTTTTAAGCTGTGTCTAAGAATAAAGTATGCAGCCACCAAGTGGCAGTTGAGAGGAGGTAGGAGGAGGTAATAGTATGCAGGGCCTGTAGTAAAGCTTGTCTGGTGATGTGCTGTTATGCAGGCACTGATTTTTAGCCACCGGTGAGTGGTGTGGCGCAGTCCTAGGAAGTCTCTGGAGTGACCCCGAGCGTTGAGGACACTTTCACTGACGGGGTACCCCGCGATGGGGCAAAATGGCTACAGTAGTTGGGGGGCTCTCCGTCCACACAGCCGTTCGGCTCAAGAGCTAGCCCATGCCCCCAGTTGTGACTGTTTGTGTCGCGCTACTGCCCACCTGTGGAAGTTGGTGGTGGTGCTCTGGACTCAGTCAGTTGTAGATCCAGCAGAGGGAAGGGGCTTGCAAAGGAGGGAGAGAGACAAGCTGTTTGGTCTGCAATGGGCTGTGGGAGGAGGGGGTCAAGGCAAAAGTCAGTCTGGCCACCTGGTACAATTGAGCAATTCTGTGGAAAAGTGCCACACCAGGGTACTGTGGGAGGTCTGAAGATGAGTGATGAGGGGGGAAAGTAAGACGTGGGGGAGAGGGGACACTCCGCACCTGAGAGTTCCTGGCTTTGGCACTGGTGCACCAGAGCACCTGTATGGTGTAAGGCCCAGAGAAGGAGAGATGTAGAGGCTATATCTCTGTGGGGACCAGCTGTATCGTCAGCTCGCAGCTAGTTGTGGGAAGTCTCCATTAGCATGGGTCAGTTACTACTGGACTGGAGCACTTACCGACTAGGCAAGGCTCTCCCTGAACGAGGTGTCAGCGGGTGTTCCCGGGTTGCTGCGTCAGAAGAGATGAGATGAGGCAGGGGGATGGCAAGATGGCGGCGAGTCTCTTCCCGCGTGGGTCCACACATGCAGAGGGATGGTAGATACCGGATACTGCCGGCCGTGGTCCCAGGGTGCAAGCGGTAAGCTGGATCAGGGTACAAGCGGCCAGCCAGTGTCCCAGGGAAGGCAGCGGGAGGACGTAGGTCCTGAATCACCGCAGAGGAGATCACAAGATGGCGGCCGCGGTCAGCGAACTCGGATCCCGGCAGCGTGGAGGTCCCCCGTCAACAATCGCTGGCGGCAGCAGCAGCAGCAGCGGTGACGGAGGGTGAGGTGCAGGTCTTTTACCCTCGCAGTTTCACCCGGTGACCTGGATGCAGGGTGCCGGAGGGCTCCATCAGGCTGCTGAAGAAGAGGCCCAGCGTCCCTGGGGGTCCGGACCAACAATTAGGTATTGGGCTTCGGACCAGGACCAGGCGCTGTAAGGGATGGGAGACGTCTGGGCAGCAAGGAAGTGGATACCAAAGGGCTTTTATCATCCCAAAAGGCTATTATAGCAAAAGGCTGGGGAGCGCTATCACGATGCGTCCGCTCGGCTCCACATCCAGGCCACGCCCCCCGACTGTATATATGTTAAAGCAAAGTAAAAAAAAAAAATTCAAACAGCAAAAATAAATGTGTCATTTCCAAGTTTTTTTTCCAAGGATGGGGATAGTCTGAGTCCAGGAATTTCTTGTTGTAAAGGTGGTAAGTTAACCCTACTTGTTTAATTTTTAAAGTTAGCAACCGATTTGCATTGAGCTGAGTTCCCCTTCGCCAACAGGACCAGGTCCTAACGGTGAAGGAGAACTAGTCATAATCATTAGGTTATGGAGCGCTATTAGATCTATTTTTCTTTTGTAAAAGCTTTATATATTTGCCATAGTATGTCAAATCTGAATTGAAGACAAAGGGCTCTATTTATGTAGAGCTTCTTTTTATAATGAATGAAGCTGCGTTTATAAAATTTACTAAAACTTACTTTGTATGAATGACGTCCTGCGCATGTGCAGAGATTCCATTACGGGACTTTAAAAATTTCAGAGTTGGAGTCATTTAACCCAGACAGGTAAGTTTAGCTCTTTTGTTTATTTTTTATTAATTTTATTAATATTTTAAATGTATTTATTGATTTTTTTTTTTTTTATAAAAAAATAAATGACAAAAAAAAACAAACATTTTTTTTAATTTACACACTTCCCAGCGGTCTCCTCATACATGCCCCCCTTTTCCTCCCCCTAATAAAAGCAATTAGGGGGAGGAAAAGTGGTAATATGGGGAGATCGCTGAGATAAAACTCTGCACTGGCATTTCATAAATATTACGAACCGCTGGCTTGCTCTGAAAAGAACGGGCAGGAAGAGAAAACCAATATTTAAATAGTTCGCCATGGAAACGGCTATTTTCAGTGGCGATCCATTGTTTATAAATATGAAATCCTTCATTTTAATGCCATAATGGCCATTTTCACATGAAAATTAAGCTTGTAAATAGACCTCAAAATATACTGCCATACTGTGTTTTGAAATTGAACTGCAGGTTATCATCAAGATCCATTCTGCGATCATTCTTTTAGTCCATGCTCTTATTTCTTAAACTAATACTTATAACATGTAGGCAACATTAATTTACATAGCATATTAGTAGCATGTTAATTGCCTTTACCTATTCTATATCATACTCATAACGTCGCCATTTGCACATATCGCTCTTTCCTTAACATGCAATACATATACTCCGTTCCGATCTCCAGCATTATATACGATTCAATTAACGTTTGTAGAAAGCCACGCCCCTGAGTGATTATTGGCTGACGCTTTCTGACGTTTTCTTCCGGGTACATAGACTGGGACTGTGAGGACTCGGAGACATCCATTGGGGTGAGGCTGTGATAACTGTGGTCTTTGTGTTATTTTTAATAGACTGTTGGCCCTAGCACGATTTAGTTTGTTTTCCTGTTTATTATAACGTTGTAATATGCTGCATGCCATCTCTATTATGTGTGTCATTTACCTCGCGAGCTAAAGTGTGATATCCAGTATTAGCCTTTTTTTCATTGCTTTATTCGAATGACCTCTGCTGTTGTGTTGTAAGCCTTATATATAATTATTTTTATGGCCGGAAACAGATTTTGAATGGCAAATATAAGAAATAAGAATAAAATAGATTTTATGGTGACTGCATTTACGGAATGTGATCAGGAGAGATTAAAGTGCTGGGGCTTATTTTTGTGTGGATAACGTAAGTGTATCATGAAGCCCTCCCTACTGTGCGAATACACTATTCACAGTGTTTAGTTCACAATCAATATAAGGTTGGAAAAAGTAAAGCATGATCATTTACAAATAATTTGTAGGAGAAAAAATTCTATGAGTGGTTTAAGCATGTAGATTTGCAGCAGCCTGTTAATGATGGTGCTAAAGTTTTATGGAAAAGAAAACCGAGAATATACCTACAATTGCATATATTTTATTTTTATTTACTTATATTTATTTTATATTTTACTACAGAATATGCACTCTTAGGCTCTTTTTTTCCATTCCTTTAAATAATGAGAAGATACATCACAGTTTGAGAAAAAATAGAATATGTGGTAGCAAAAATTGGGACAGTATATAGATATGGGGATGGGAGCTCTTAAAAAGATGAATATCTTTCCTTTATTATAGAAGTGCAAATTCTGAAGACACTTGTGTAAAGCAAATAACAAAAGTTGTATGAGTGACAGAGTACAGTATCAGTCTGAAATTACATTGTTCAGGGCAGTAAGATGTTTATACTGTCTCTAAGGCTGATTTGTCTCAAGTTCTTGTTCAATTTGGGTTGTTCCCAATTCACATTATGCTAGGATATCATAGTGCATTCTGATAAAATATTTTAAAAATAGTAAATATTTATACTGGTGTGTTATGCTTAAATATTGTTGTGTTTGATGTTTGTGTTTCAAACACAACAATGTTTGTAATTATGATAATTTATATGGTGCCACAAAGGGCCTGATTCAATTAGCATCGCACCCGCGTTTTTTGCAGTGCGATGCTGTTTGTGCAAATGTATTTTTTTCTATTTTTATACGCGCCTCATAGAGGTGCACATAAAAATTGGTTACTGTAAGAGACTGGAACATGCGCAGCGCGAACATTTTCCCGTCTCCCGTCTTCTAATTGAATCAGACCCAAAGGGTCTGCAGCTCTGTACAGAGCAAAGGATGAGACAGAAAATAGATCTGATAACCGGTGCATTTTACAAAGAGGAATAATTACATTTCTCAATATTTAAAAGCTAGGAAAAGTAAGGAGGAGAGGTGGGGGTAAACTAAGCTGAACCTGTGTCCAACAGACTCAGAGCCAGTTATAGAGATGCAAAGGCAAGGCAGAAGGGGAGACCAAGGGTAAAAATTAGGTGGGGGTGGGTTTGCTGGTATGATGTCTCGATTTTCGACACATCATATTTCGGTAGTGCAGCAGCGACAGCAGTCACTTTTAACTCCACAGCAAGTGAAGATTTGACAACTCTTCTCCTAACCCCCCCTCCCCTTATATTAGCCTAAAATTAACCCTCCATGTCCCACAGCCTAACCCTAACCTTTTCAATCTACTAGCCTAACCTTAATCCTCTATCTCCAACAGCCTAACCCTAACATCCCCTTAACTGTCCATGTCCCACATTACAACCTAACCTTGCCCTTCTATAAGCCCTTTCCTGCAGCCTGTGTTGGGAAAAACAGAATTCCCTATTAGGAATGGGTACTTCGGTGAAATAGGGCTATTCGCTGTCAGTACCTGTTCCCAATATAAAAAATCTGAATGTGAGCATGTCGGCGCTGATACAAGCGCAATTCAGCTGTTGGCTGTATGAGTGTCAAAATTGGGTTTTTCATAAAAACAATTGCATCCCAGCAGGGGTGCCATAGGCAAAAGCAACATGGGGAGGGCCCTGCTTGTAGGAGCTCACAGACTAAAGGGAAAGGAGCTAGAGAGTTGTCACAAGCTAGGTTGTATTTTATACTTATTGACTACCTTAACACCTTATTTTGTGATAGCTTGTTGCATAAAGCCATTGACAATGTTGCTATCAAGTATTGTATCCCAAATATTATCCCTGAATGCTTGAAAGCTTTTCCTTTTTAGTGGACCATGAGTGTTGAGCCAGGAGGATTTTTCCCTGGAATGATGTACCTTTGTTTTTCTTAGCAATATTTAATATTATAATCAATCAATTATAATCAATTTTTGTGTATGGCAATATGCGATAATGAAACTTTAATGTTTATTGTTATAGATATTGGGCTGGATCCAGACTTAAGTAAGTGCTTGAAATTAGTTAGTCCTGGGCTAAACCATGTTGATTGCAGGGGAGTCATATTTCATCTGTTGCAAACAGTATTAGAGTTGAGAGGTGATGTTTCGTAAGCAATTCAAAGATATATCTGCATGCAAAGAATACAATTAATTTGACTCCCCCCGCCCAGGAGTAACTCATTTCAAGCACTCTGGATCCATCTCATTGTCACATTTGCACTGCATATGCTTGTGTTGTTATGTGTTCTGTTTATATTGTAATAAACTGCATATTCTGCAACTTCTCTTTGTTAGATTCTTGGCTGTGGCACATTCCCTTTATCACCCTCATGCTCCCCTCACTGCCGCCATGAGTAACTCCACGGTTCCTGGAACAAGTAATATGAATGCTGACTCCATGGGGGGGATTGTTCTAGTTCCTTTCTTCTTTATCACTGTGCTTGGTGTAGTTGTGGCTGTGGTAAGTGCTAAAACGTAACGTTTACTATTCTTTCACATTCTGGCACTACATTGTATAATTTTCTTATGGTCTGTTTCACAAAACTGAACATAGCAGGCGGTATTAACTCTAAAACACTACAAGGAAACTGCCTAATTTCTTTTATTCTCGCATTACCTTGTATAAAATGTACAATATCTCATTTTTTGTTTCTCTGTTTTTAGATCATGTATGTAAAGAAGAGGAGAAGGTAATTATAAGGAAGTGGGATGCCTTACATAGCAGTATATAACTTTGTTGCTGTGCACCCATGTTATGTACTTTTTTTTTATTTTATACAAATGTCAAGTATTTTTTAGCTACTACGGTTCCCACAGGTGTGCTTGCAAGTTATGCTGTTTAGAGCACGGGAGTCGAAGGGAGAGAGGCTGTGATACATTGTTAGCGTAGTTCAGCTTCTTTCCCTGCAGCTGCTCGTGGCATGTGTCACAAAACGTATGAAGAAAGACTAGAAGAAAAACGTACAGTTTAGAGCAGAGAAGAGATAGGGGGATATAATATCAGCTTTTACATGTACAGGAGAGTGGATTTTTTTTTTTTTCAAAGGATCAGTATTTCCTAAGGGTATGTATATAAACTGGTGGGTGGTAGGCTTAGGGGGAATGTTGAAAAAGTACTTTAATTTAATTTAAATGGTAGTTAGTAAGTGCATTAGAACAGCAGAACAATTTAAACATGGTTTGGTTGCTTGTAAGGATATTATAAATCTTTAATAAATTGAGGTTCTAATAGTGTTTGTGGTCAGTATAGTTTATTAAAAAAATAAAAATAAATGTACAGATTGGAGGGGCTGTCTAGTTTTTACCTGCCATCACTTTCTATGCTGGTTAATGACAGATGAGAGGCTGAACTACACTGACATGACCTATCATATAAGCATAGGATCCTAAGAATTCAGCCAAATGAAAGAAAGCATTAGAAAAGTCAGAAAGATAAAAAGTTATTAGTCAGAAAGTCAAAAACTTATTAGACAAATAATATATATATATTAAGGGTTTTATTCTGCAAAACTATATATGTACTAGGTCTCTTATTAAGTTTTTTGACCCAGCTTAAAAATGGGACTGCTCAATAATTATTTTGATTTAGAGGTATCTGGAAAAACATTAAGACCCAAAGGGGGCCTTGAACAAAGAAAGATTAGGAACCATTGGTATACAGTACCTTTGTGTGTAGTTAGGCAATTTGAAGTATCATGGCATTGTTACATTGAATTAAATTTATTTAAAGAATTTAGCAAATGCTTAGTAATCAGTGTTTAATCAATTGGTGAGCTCTAATAATATTTTTAAGAAACCAAAGCTCAAATGTTATCATAAGTGATGAAAGGGTGTTATCTTATTACCATCTCAAACACACCAATGTACATTTATGAATCTGATTTTATTTTTTGCTTGTAAACCATATAATTTCAAATATAATTAAAATAATCTACAGCGGAATTATAAACCCCTACAGTTTATTTATTGTTTTTTAATGACTTGTCAAATGTTTCCCTATGTCAGAGTGGACCGACTTAGACATCACCTACTTCCCCTGTACAGCTATGATCCTGCT
>WWET01002172.1:19886-33412 GCA_011038615.1 Limnodynastes dumerilii
AGATACATGAAGCTGAACAAGAGCTACTTGGGCAAGACACAAAGGTTTTTTTTATTTGCAATGTGTTAAATAACTTAAACAATTGGGTTATGAGTTCAAATTTTGTAGTTATATGCTTTTGTATATTCTTTCATATACATTAATATGTTTTTAATTTTAAGTAGCATATACGGTGCCCAATATATCAGGTCTTAATTTACTTGACTTGCATACATTTGGCTATGTGGCAAATCCCCATTAGTACAAATGTTACTAGAACTGTCAGAAGAGTGTAAGTAACTTTTCACTCTTCTGATTCTGAGGTATATTTACCATTCAATTGATGTAATGTTAGATAGGCCAAGTCTCTACCTTACTATATGTCTACTGTATATGTTTTTTGTATATAACAATTTCAGTAGTTTAATGCTAAAATAAATTAGTATATCATTTTCAAAGCTTGACAATTAAGCAGGGAGCACTGTCCCCCTCCTAAATGGTGAATATTGAATATTATATGCCATTTTAGTATTGTAACGAACTACCAGTAATAATGTACTAATTTATAAAGTGTAAAAGTAGGTTAATGTTAACAAGCAACCTCTTTATGCTATTGTTGGATGTAAGTATACGTTTTTCTCCTGACATAATTCTAGTTGTAGAGGTGGACACAATAGACATACAAACTGGTTATGTACTCAGCTATGTGCATACAATTGAATTATATTTTTACTTTATGTTTACTTAAAATCCAGGAACTTTAAACGCTCTTAAGCATTATGCTTGTTTTATTATTATATTTATTTTATTTTATGCTTAGTGCACTTTTGTTATTTATTATTGTTTACTTGAATGTAGTTATAGTAACTATAAATCAACAGTAACAACTATGGCAATAGACTAAGCAATAGTGCTCAATGCCAAGCAGCAGCTGCAAGGGCCAATAAAGTATTAGCATGCATAAAAAGGGGCATAGATGCAAGGGAAGACTGTAATTTTGCCACTATATAAATCATTGGTAAGGCCTCATCTCGAATACGCAGTTCAGTTCTGGGCACCAATCCATAAAAAAAGACATTTTGGAACTAGAAAGGGTTCAGAGAAGGGCAACAAAATTATTAAAGGGTATGGAGTCATTGAGCTATGAGGAAAGGCTAGCCAGTTTAGACGTGTTTACTTTAGAAAAGAGGCGTCTAAGAGGAGATATGATCAATATATACAAATACATCATGGGTCAATACAGAGAACTTTCAAAGGAACTTTTTACCCCAAGGACTGTGCACAGGACACGGGGGCACCCACTGAGGTTAAAGGAAAAGAAGTTTCACAACCAGCAAAGGAAAGGGTTCTTCACAGTAAGGGCAGTCAGGATGTGGAATTCACTGCCAGAAAAGGTGGTGATGGCAGATTCACTGGATATGTTTAAGAAAGGATTAGATATATTTTTAGCAGAAAATGACATTCAGGGTTACCAGGACCACTAATTTAAATAAAGGACAGTAGTGGAGAAAGGGAGAAATGTATGTATATATTTATCTTATGATTGCAACAGTTTGGAGGTTGCTTTATATGGATTAACTTCAAATATAAAGAGAGGGATCGCAGGAGATCCAAAATAGGTTGAACTTGATGGACTGTTGTCTTTTTTCCACCTCATCAACTACGTAACTATGTAACTGAAAATAAACCTGAAATTGGAATGCATATAAGATATGGTGTAGGTTAAGAACATTGGTTTGACCCATATAACTGTAGCAACATTTTTACCAGATATAATATAATTTTTATATGAATAAGTGTTTATTAATAATAATATAAAGGAAACAGCACAAATAATTATAGGTAATGAAATGATAGTTGTTTGAGAAGATAATTTCATAGTTCATTAGTTATGTTCTTCTGTTTCATTTATTACAGGTAGTCCATGGCTGGACAAGTGGATATCATCAATATAAAAGAGCATCTTTAAGGGATGTGACAGCATAAGCTCCTCTTACAGTCAGAAGAGTGCTGGAAAAGAACTCACCATTTTCATCCTTACCTGTCATAGAGCAAACAGCATTTCTTTTGGTTATTTTTTTTTTTAGTTCTTGTATAATGTACAGAAATGTATGTTAAAAGACAGTTTGCATGTAAGCATGTGACTATATATGTTGAAGTATGTTTGGCTATATATACTCATATGCACATGCTTTTTATTAGTCTCTGAGGTCGAAAACCCTGACTTACATATGGGCATCCAGTGTTTTATTCTATAAAGGCCTTATAAATTAGTTATCAATAAGTCATACACTGACATTACAATTATACAATTAGTTTCCATTTTAGTAGTCACATTGCATGGTCACAATTTCTACTCCTCACATACTAGTGGCACACTAGCCTAGATTGCAGTCCTATTTAATTTTTGCTGAATTATTTCCTTTTATGTATGTGGTAGAAACATATAATAGTGCCTTATAATAAAAGGTGCAGGGCTTCTAATAGAACCCCACTGTCACACCAAATCAGTTACCAATTAATAAATCTCTATTAAGCTACTTATGTATATGATACATGGATGTTAATTAGGGTTATTCAGTTATGGTGCAGAGATGCTGTGCGTAATAGCCTAAAACTTAGGCATATAGGGGCATCTTAAGTTTTCTATCACTAACTACTGCAATAGAGGGGAATCGGCTTCTACACAGAGATCCAGAGTTTGGGAGCAAGATCAAAATAGGTGCAATTGTACAACTCAGCTAAACCATTTTGCAAACTAAGGGGTGCTATTTATTTAAATTAATTTTAATTCTATTGCATGCAGGGAAAATACTTTACTTTTGTACATAGATCTCACATACTGCATAATTCAATTGTTGTTACTACATGCATAGATAAGTGTATTGCAATTTCTAGCTCAAAGTACCCCACAATGGCCAAGTTTCATTTACTTTTGTTCCTTTGTCCAAAGTGTATGTGTCAGCACATTTTTCTTATGGTTTCATTTTTAATATGCTGATGAAAATTAATATTTTGTAATTATGAAAAATAATTTGTTATTTTATAAACCGTATAAATAAAGTAAGAATTTTTCACTGTGAGAAGGATAACATAAAGGTAGAGTTTGTCATTATAACATATTATTGGCTTGTACATTGCTGTAACAACAGTGAGGGTTATTTACTAATATTGCTGAAAGGGTGTAGATTCAATGGAATCCCAAACATCCAATATGCTTCCACAAGGTTACTTCTATACCCTTCCCTCATTTAACTTTGAAAAGATTCTACCATTTATAACTTTTAATTGTTTTGTATTGATTTTTAGGCCTTATATGAAAATTAGAGTAAAAGTTTTAAAGGATACACATTTATATAGTGTATTTTTAAATAAAATTAATTGCTGAATCAAAGCAAAATATTAATTTTGTCACACTGGTACACAGAAACAAAAAATGCTGATATCTGCTTTTTAAATGTTGATTATTGTCAGAAATACCTTCCTCCTCCCCCCGAAAAAAACTCATTTTCCAATATAAACCTTTTTTGCTCATCTACCATCTGCTACTTCCTCAGTATTGTAGATGAAATGATAGTGGTAATCAAAACAAAAAGAATTAATGTTGCATATTGGTAATATTTTAATACCTTTAAAAACAAAGACAATAAATAAAACAATGTATTTTAAATTACTAATATGTTTTGTTAATTTACCATTGAGTATAATATAGAAATGTTAATATATTGTCTTCATATTGTGCAGAAGTTTACTGAGAATACCTCACCCATTGGAGCATCATTTGTCACTTCCACACAAATCCACATTAAGCTTTTCTTTTGGGAGAAGATTCTGTGTGGAAGGTGGACCATCTGTAGGAAACCTGCAAAAAATAAATAATGAGAATACAGGGCCTGATCCAGATTTAAAAGCAAATCACATAAGTAGCCTTTGGGACAGAAGTTAATGTGCAAAATTTGTTATCCAAAAAACTGCATGCAGGAACATAGAAAATGACGGCAGATAAGAGCCACATGGCCCATCTAGTCTGCCCATTTGTTTATTCACACCTATACTGACCCTAGACCCTATTTACCCTCAATTTGGTTTACAATTTAGGATACCCTTATATTTATCCCAAGCATGTTTAAATTGTTGAGGCCAAGACAGTAGAACAATTTAAACATGCTTGGGATAAATATAAGGGTATCCTAAATTGTAAACCGAATTGAGGGTAAATAGGGTCTAGGGTCAGTATAGTTTTGAATAAACAAATGGGCAGACTAGACGGGCCATGTGGCTCTTATCTGCCGTCACTTTCTATGTTTCTATGTTTCTATGCCTCTTCTTACGTAAAAATCTACGTGCAGTCTTTAAAGACCGTAGTTAATGTTTGTTCCTAAATGCTACGTACATTGCATAGTCACCATGACTACGCATGCGCAGTAGCGTAATTCTTAAAAAAGAAGCAGCAGCTTTTTAGGTGTAAATTTGATCCTAGATCACTATAAGATGGGCTCTCCAAGACATAATGACCCCTTGTATATAATTGCCTCATATAAGTTGTGGATTCTTAGCGGTCATCATCATCCTAGACTTATCCACACTTATCCAATTCCCATCCAATATGATCACTGACTGTTCAGTTGGTCAGACATTGGATAAGTGTGTACGCTTACACAACTGCTCATTATATCCAGTCCTGGTCACCTGGTCATAACAAGTTACTTAAACCTGCTTTAATATCAGAAGAACCAACCAACTTGCATGTGTATGCTTTATCCAATTCTTCTTCTGGTGAAGAGTGTGTACAGTGAGGCAAACGTTTAAGCAGATCATTTAATCAGAGTCAAGTTACAGGTCTTCTGTAAAATTAGATAACAGTGCATCATGGATGTTTTATCTACAATCTTTTTATGTTGTATTATTGTGCAAACAGTGTGGTCTAATGTTGGGTCTGAAGAGGATTGAACAATTGCATACCAATGATGACATGTCTGGTAGCTGATGCAAATGATTGAGCTAAAACTATGGGGCTGATTCAGAGTTACAAATCCACCTTTTTTTAGGTGGAAGTGTAGACCTGAGCAATACCATGCTGAGCTGCAAGGCGAGGCAGATTTATATTGTAAAACCAGAATTAAAATTAGGAGGTTAAGTTTCTTAGCTCAACTCTCTTTTATAGAATAATAAAGCTAATGCAGTATTTTAGTTATATGTGTAAAAGTAAAGAATTTTCTATGCATGCAATTTTTTTTTAATTAATCAACACACCTTACTTTGAAAAATGGTTTAGCTGAGCTGTACACTTCCACCTAAAAAAAAGGTGGATGTGTAACTCTGAATCAGCCCATATGTGTATTTACCAAAATGTTACGGTCTGGCCTTTAACAGTTTTTCCATCAATTTCCCTACTATTGATGTTAGACTCACTGGTCGGTAGTTTGATGCTTCTTCCCTACTTCCACTTTTATGCAGAGGGACGACATTTGCTATTTTCCAGTCCTCTGGAATTACCCCAGTTATTAGTGACTGATTGAATAATTCAGTTAATGGTTTTGCCAGCACCCCTCTAAGCTCTTTTAGTATCCTCGGATGTATCCCATCTGGTCCCATTGATTTATCCACTTTCAATTTTGAAAGTTCTTTTAATACCTGCTCCTCAGTGAAAGTAGTAGTAATTGCCGCCATTGTATTAATAGTCTTCCCATTCAAAAGTGGACTCTTCCCCTCTCTTTCTTTTGTGAATATTGACCAGAAATACTTGTTAAGATGATCTGCCATAGCCCTTTCACTCTCAATAAGAATTCCACTTGCCGTTTTGAGCCTTACGATGCCCTCCTTTGTTTTTCGCCTTTCATTTATATACCTAAAAAAGCTTTTGTCCCCTTTTTGTACCAAGTGGGACAGTTTTTCTTCAGTTTGTGCCTTTGCTGCTCTGATAACCTTTTTAGCCTCCTTCTGCTTTGTAAAATACACCTCCCTGTCATCATTACTCTGAGATTGCTTATAGTTCCGAAAGGCCATCTTTTTTTGCTTTTACTATAGTTGCTACCTCTTTTGTAAACCACAATGGCTTTCTTTTTCTGGGGTTTTTTTTTTTCTAACCATTCTTATACAAAGGTCTGTTGCTGTTAATAATGAATTTTTTAAATTTCCCCACTGCGCCTGTACTCCTTTCATGTGCCTCCACTCCCAAAGAATCACTTGCACATTTCCCCATTTCCACAAAATCTGTCTTCCTAAAGTCTAGCACCCTTGTTTTCATGTGGCTCGCTTCTCTCTCAGTCATTATACCAAACCATACTGCTTGATGATCACTGGATCCTAGGTTCTCACCCACACTTACTTCTGAGATTTGGTCACCATTTGTAAGTACCAAATCTAAGATGACCTCTTTGCAAGTGGGCTCTCTCATCAGTTGCTTAAGGAACACTCCCTGTAATTAATTTAAAATGTCCCCACTTCTAGTGGAGCTTGCTGAAGACTATCCCAGTTTACATCAGGTAGATTGAAATCACCCATGATTATTACCTCCCCTTTTAATGTCATTTTAGCAATGGCATTCCTCCATGCGGATAGTGGACAAATGCTCTGTACCATACCTTATGTATTCCCCATGTAACTTTGTGTGTGGAATACTGGATTGAACTTAAGGGATAATTTCACCCTTACTATACAATTTAAATGTCTAACTGCGTTCCATTGCAAAAGTATAGGCAGAGCCACCCCTAGGAAGTAGTTGTGGAGTTTAGGCAGAACCACTAACGGATAGGGGCTCCTGCTGATCCCTGCCGCTACAGAGTTGCGGCATGCTATTAACATATTATAGCAGGTGGCCGCAGCACTAAAAGTGAAGCAAAATTTTTTTTTATAAACCGCTAAACAGCCTCAGTATGCAGAGAGAGGTGACCAAGCTGGCATATGCCAGTTGCTAGATTAAGGGGGAGGAAGCTTTGCCCCTTTTCTCCCCCACCCCACCCGTAGGGATGGCCCTGAGTATAGGTAGTACACAAGCACAGTACCTATTCAGAGCTGACTTGCTTGTGCAAGTCAGCAGATTTGAATTAATTCAGGATCAGACTCACAACCTTCAAATAAAATACACTATTGCATTATTTCAGCAAAGGCCACACCCCTTTTAAATGCTCTGGGGAAAGGACTTCATTAAAATAAATGAGTGTTGTATGAAAAAGCGAGCTCAATATTCTTCTAACTTTTAATTATGATAGCTGATAGAGGTGGTTCTTCAAGCCATTTATTTGCCTTTTTAACATTGAATTTTATTGGTTAAATAATGAAAACTCTTAAATTCATTTCATTCTAAGACCCAGAATAATCATGAAATCTTTTTGGGACCCACTTTTGCCAAAACATGGTAGTGTTTTGTAGAATACAGCCGTGGCATTGTAAGTTATTTACAGCGATAAAGTGCACTTCCTGTAGAATATTTCAGCCAACCTTGGGTTACCTGGTGAATGCTAAAATTAAGAAATATACAGATGACGTGGTTTAAGAAAGAAATTCTATATATACATTATGGTTTTCCTAGCTATATTGTACTGAATCCAGACATGTGATTTCTGTATGTGCAGATCCGCAATTGGATGCGTGGGAAGTCTAAATACAGGTCTTCATAACTCAGACATCCATGAGAGCACTCTGCTAACCACTCACCTTGCACCAGTGGAGTTTTGATAGCCTACTTTACTTTAAGTTTTACAACGTATGCAAATGTAAAATGAGGATTATTCTAACACTGGCGCACTTATACCGTACTTTTTAATCCCAAGTCTTTGCCATTTGCCAGCTTCTATGTCAGAAGCCATCAGAAGTGTACTTTTCTTTAGTCTGGATAGGGCAGATTATGTTCCAGTTGAGTATCATAGATGCATGTGCAAAATGCAAACATGGACATAAACTTATCTAACTGCACAGATAAGAAGGGAAATGTAGATGCCTGTATTTGGTCTATTGTCTATTTTATGAGCTACAGTGCAGCCGGAAAGTATTCACAATGCTTCACTTTTTCCACATTTTGTTATGTTACAGCCCTATTCCAAAATGGAATAAATTCATTTTTCCCCTCAATTTTATTTTTGCAAATTTATTAAAAATAAAAACAAGAAATCACATGCACATAAGTATTCACAGCTTTTGCTCAATACTTTGTTGCTGTACCTTTGGCAGCAAATTACAGCCTCAAGTCTTTTTGAATATGATGCCACAAGCTTGGCACACCTATCTTTGGGCAGTTTCGCACATTCCTCTTTGTAGCACCTCTCAAGCTCTATCAGGTTGGATGAGAAACGTCAGTGCACAGCCATTTTCAGATCTCTCCAGAGATGTTCAATCAGATTCAAGTCTGGTTTCTGGCTGGGCCACTCAAGGACATTGGGCCTGATCCAGACCTACGACCGCAATCGCCCGCGAGCGTAGCGTATGTTCGCCCGGGCGTATAAACTTTCACGCCTATAACACTCCCATTGATTGTACCTACTTACGGCGGCTGAACCCTACCCTAATGTTTTTCCAGCGATGCGCTGGTCGTACTGGGCTTATCACGCCCATACTGTACAATTTAAATGGCTATCCCCGCCTCTGTGTAGTAACTCGAGCGTCCAGACTATCGTCGTCCAAAACGCACGCCCCTTGGGCGAAAAATACGCTGAAAATACGCTCGCTGTACGCTCATGTCCTTCGGACGACCGGAAGTTGTCATACTGCACATGCGCAGTGCGTTTTTTTTTTTTTAATCTCCTTATCAATACATAAAATGTTCCCCAAATTGTACTCCCTAAAAGGCTCTATGCCTCCTTTGCACATTTATTATCATATACAGCGCTTCACTTTTTCCACATTTTGTTATGTTACAGTCTTATTCCAATATAGAATAAATTAATTTTTTCTCCTCAAAATTCTACACACAATGACAACATGAAAAAGGTTTTGGGAGATTTTTTGCAAATTTATAAAAAAAAAAAAAAAAAATCACATGTACATAAGTATTCGCAGCCTTTGCTCAATACTTTGCTGATGCCCCTTTGGCAGCACTTACAGCCTCAAGTCTTTTTGAATATGATGCCACACGCTTGGCACACCTATCTTTGGACAGTTTCGCCCATTCCTCTTTGCAGCACCTCTTAAGCTCCATTAGGTTGGATGGGAAGCGTCGGTGCACAGCCATTTTCAGATCTCTCCAGAGATGTTCAATAGAATTCAAGTCTGGGGTCTGGCTGGGCCACTCAAGGACATTCACAGAGTTGTCCTGAAACCACTCCTTTAATATCTTGGCTGTGTGCTTATGGTCGTTGTTCTGCTGAAAGATGAACAGTCGCCCCAGTCTGAGGCCAAGAGCGCTCTGGAGCAGGTTTTCATCTGGGAAGTCTACATTGCTGCATTCATCTTTCCTTCTATCCTGACTAGTCTTCCAGTTCCTGCCTCTGAAAAACATCCCCAAAGCATGATGCTGCCACCACGATGCGCCACTGTAGGGATGGTATTGGCCTGGCGATTAGCGGTGCCTGGTTTCTTTCAAACATAACGCCTGGTATTCACACCAAACAGTTCAATCTTTGTCTCATCAGATCAAAGAATATTGTTTCTCATGGTCTGAGAGTCCATCAGCTGTATTTTGGCAAACTCCAGGCGGGCTGTGATGTGCTTTTTACTAAGAAGTAGCTTCCATCTGGCCACTCTACCATACAGGTCTGATTGGTGGATTGCTGCAGAGATGGTTGTCCTTCTGGAAGGTTCTCCTCTCTCCACAGAAGAAAGCTGTAGCTCTGACAGAGTGACCATTGGGTTCTTGATCACCTCCCTGACTAGGGCCCTTCTCCCCCAATCTCTCAGTTTAGACAGCCGGCCAGCTCTAGGAAGAGTCCTGGTGATTCAGAACTTATTCTATTTACGGATAATGGAGGCCACTGTGCTCATCGGGACCTTAAAGGAGCAGATATTTTTCTGTACCCTTCCCCAGATTTGTGCCTCGAGACAATCCTGTCTCAGAGGTCTACAAACAATTCCTTTGACATCATGCTTGGTTTCTGCTCTGACATGCACTGTCAAGTGTGGGACCTTATATAGACAGGTGTGTGCCTTTCCAAATCAACAGAATTTACCACAGGTGGACTTCAATTAAGCTGTAGGAACATCTGAAGCTTGATCAGTGGAAACAGGATGTACCTGAGCTCAATTTTGAGCTTCATGACAAAGGCTGTAAATACATATGTACATGTGATTTCTTGTTTTTTTTTATTTTTAATAGATTTGCAAAAATCTCCCAAAAACTTCCAAAACTCCATTTTGGAAAAGGCTGTAACATAATAAAATGTGGAAAAAGTGAGGCGCTGTGAATACTTTCTGGATACACTGCACTACATATTTGCACACTGCACCTTGATTACAATGGAACACATCGATTGTGCAGTGGCTTTGATGCTATAAAAGTTGCAGATGGCTTAATTATATTTGCAGTGTAATGTTTCTGCATTTTATTTTACAAATTGAGTGGTAGGTTAGCTACTGGTTAATTAAAGTGTGCTGGAACCCCTGTCTATATAAATCTATAAATTGATTTGTGCAATCCTCATTTTATTTATGTTTCAATTCTCTTTCTTTAAACAGTATTTTGTACTATACAATCTAAAGCAAATGCAACTAATTACAAGAAAAATTAGGCTAAATTTAAGATTAGGGGGCTGATTCAGAGCTGCGCTTCAGTCTATTTTTCAGACGGAAACGCAGCCAAAATGCCCACTACGCATGCCCAGATCGGGAACGCGCACAGCATCCGACTGTGTCCGCATCCGACCGGGCTGTGCCTGTGAAGGAATATTTAAATGAGAAGAGAGTCGCTTTTCTCATTTAAATAGTTTCCACTGCGGTCCGCTGGCTGCTTAATTAGCCTTACACTTGCAAGTGTCTCAAGAGATGGTGCAAAGTGTAGACACAGCTCAGCGGAGCTAAAAAAAAAAAAAAAGGAATGTTAAAGAAAAAATAACAAAATTTTTTCGTTAAAAATTAACCCCTTCCCCCGCAACCGAACTATATAAATAAATAAAGAACGGCCCACCCGGGCATGCTGCCACTAGTATAACTACTGGTGCAAGCATGCCCATGAATGACAAGGCATGCATGCTCTAGTAGCACTACCATCGGCAGCATGCCTTGCCCCAAAAACGTTACTGTGCCCTTATAAAATAAAAAATAACGTCCCAAGTGTCCCCCTATAATAAGAAATTTTAAAAGAATGTAAATACCCCGTCCCTATCATTTAAAAAATGACAGTGCCCACAGAGGAAAAAAAAAAAATAACATGTGCCCCTTCAAAAAATAAAAAGTAAAAAAAAACCTTGTCCCCTTCTTTAAAAAAAAACAACAAAGTGGCCACATAATTTAAAAAAAAAACAGCGCCATGTGCCCGTTAAAAAAAAATAAAATAAAAAATGCCCAGAGAACGAGAATTTATTGTCATAGTTCTCGTTCTCTCGATAATTCTTACAGTGCCCAAAGGGTATAAATACCCCCCAATGACAGTAGACCTGTCATTAGCGCCGGGATGTCCTGCGTGCAGGACATGGTTTTTTATTTTGCCAAGGCCACCCCCAGATTAAAAGCCTACAAACACTGGACCCCATCAGAACAGGTAAGCATGTTTTTTTTCTTAACTTATGTGGGCATTTTTTGGGGCATTTTTTATTTCATTTTATTTAGCGGGCACATGGCACTGTTTTTTTTTTTTAAAGTATGTGGCTACTTTGGGTTTTTTTTAAAGAAGGGGACAAGGTTTTTTTTACATTTTATTTTTTGAAGGGGCACGTTTTTTTTTTCCTCTGTGGGCACTGTCATTTTTTAAATGATAGGAACGGGGTATTTACATTCTTTTAAAATATCTTATTATAGGGGGACACTTGGGATGTTATTTTTTATTGTTTTGTAAGGGCACAGTAACGTTTTTGGGGCACGGCATGCTGCCGATAGTAGCGCTACTGGAGCAAGCATGCCTTGTCATTCATGGGCATGCTTGCACCAGTAGTTCTACTAGCGGCAGTATGGCCAGGCGGGCCGTTTTTTATTTATTTAATATACTTCGGTCGCGGCGGGGTAGGCGGGAGAAGGGGTTAATTGGTTTGCATGCAGCAACACAATTTAAATCCAAGCTGTGCGGTCGGAGCAATTATAGCTCAGACTGCTTTTTTTTTTTTTTTTTTTTTAAATACGGCTTTTTTTTTTTTTTTTTTTTTATAAATACGGCCAATTCAGAGGTGCGTGTACGTTCAGAAACGCACCTCTGAATAGAACGGTTTAGCGGTTGCGTCTTGCGCATCCGCTAAAACTATGAATCAGGTCCAAGGTGAACTATTTAATTGGTATAGAAGACCTTGCATTTTAGTTAAAAAGTGAGTTGCTATCAATTTATTTTAAGCACAATAGGTAGCACACTTTGGCAAATGCCCAATAACTAAACTGTTGCTCTACCACATGTTGGAATATAGAACTGATCTAAACGATAGGTCTAACAACATTTGGATAGATCAGGGCTAATTTTGGCCTTTGGATTGGGTGTTATAATTTAAAAGTCCTACTGTAAATAAGATTTCTCAATAGGCACTCTGGGTCTCCTTTGATATGGAAAAAATTATTTAAAGTTAAAATTGTCAATCTTTATTGAACACTAAAATAATGAATACTTAACTGTTATTGTTGCGAAATACAAAAAAAAGTACAATAATTCTACAGTGTATCACACTGAAAAATAGTTAAAGCCAACGTAATAAGCCCAATCACAGCTGTGTAATTATCAGGGTTTGTCTCAGATCCTTCTCTAATAATAATACCATGTATTTCAACTCCAATTAGTGTCTCTAAAATGAATACTTTTATTGTTGCGAAATACAAAAAAAAGTACAATAATTCTACAGTGTATCACACTGAAAAATAGTTAAAGCCAACGTAATAAGCCCAATCACAGCTGTGTAATTATCAGGGTTTGTCTCAGATCCTTCTCTACTCTAATTTATACCATGTATTTCAAATTAGTGTCTCTAATATGATATATATATGAATATTATTAAAGTGTGGCGCTCAGTAACATACTATATACCCCCCAATATTGTCACTAAATAAATGGCTATGAAATAGGATGCCTCTGATACCTCTGACGAAGCAGTTGCGAAACGCGCGTTAGGTTGGACGGTTTGCTGTGCACAAGCATCCGTCTCTTTTTAATGTGTCTTAGCTTAACAATATTAAATAAAGATTGACAATTTTAACTAAGTAATTTTTTCATATAAAAGGAGACCCAGAGTGCCTATTGAGAGATCTTAATACAGTAGGGTAATTACCCTAGTGTAGATATTACTGTTTGTTCAGAGCAGGAAGGTTGTCGAGCAGTACCATTATGGGAGAGAGTCTTATTAAAGGGGTCCCTCTTGCAAACTGTGTATGTAGAGCATGTCGGAACGGTAAATATTTGAAGAAGTGTATATTTAGAAGCTGGAAATCCTTTTTTAGAGAATTGAACCCCTTAAACACCCCTTGTTCATATATTTGGCCTAATGATTTCA
>WWET01002172.1:50513-63457 GCA_011038615.1 Limnodynastes dumerilii
AGCGGTTGAGGGGTCAGTAATAAGGTATGGCGCATGGAGAGGAGTCTGTGGGGAAAGGGAGAAGGAGATGAAAATGGGGGTGGTCCCGATCTAATAGCAAACACAACCCAGTAAGTTGGGGGTGCCAAGCCTCAGTGGTAGGGCCCTTCAGGTTATCACCTTGCGAGCATTCATACGGGTCGAGTGTTTGCTGGAGGATCGGGCGGGGGGCGCCAGAGGTCAAGGTGAATGACTTCTTGTCTTGGTGAGTGTGACTGCTGAACCCCTCAACCGCTAGTGGGCCACCTAGTTCATTATGACTGAGCTTATCAGTCATTGGTTGCTTTCAGAATAATAAATAGGTTGATTCTGATTTAAATTTGGCCCAATTAAATAAACGTTATGTTCCCTTGTTAAACCCAAGCTATCGTGTCGGTCTCGTTATTTCGTTAAGATGTGCCTGACTGCCTGGTGTGTGATTGGGCACTATGCCGTTTGCCGTTTATGATTAAATCTTCTTGGTGTACAGGATTTTCTGCTACAACTCAAAAGAAAATGTTTAACAAATGTATAATGTGTAAAAGCAAATGATGGTAAAAACAGGTCCCACAGAGCCACAACAAAGTCCATTCCAGAGAGTTTAGATTATTTTTAGCATAAAGAATGTAGAGGTTACAATGTGTATTGGTGTGTTACTATGTATTCATGATGGGTAGAAGCTTGTTCAGCTGTCTTATGATAATTACTTTTATTTTAATGAAAATTGTGCAGGAATTTCTATGTTTATGATTTACATTAAAGGTTATTAATAAATGTTAGGGATAGAATAAATTTACTTCATATAAATTCCAAGTATTAGATAAAGTTGAAAGGATTAATTTGGTTATTAGGAATAGATTAGGGAAGATTCAGTAATTAGGTATTTGTAGTAATAAGTTCATCTTTATCATGTTCAAGATCATTTTTTGAACCTCTCACCATATGAGATACTTTTTAGAAAGCTGTTTATTTTGTTTTTTGACCACCTACTGATCTGATTTTACAAGAAGAAGCCTCTACTAAGTATGTGATCCAGATGGCTAAACACTTAAGAGAAGTTTATGCAAAGCATAGTAATGTCCATCCCACAGCTATATAGGGTCCAGCATATGAATTACAGTCAGGAGACTATGTCATGATACAGGACTACTTTATACTCCGATTCCCTTACAGATAAATGGGAAGGTCCTTGGAAGGTTCTCCTTGTCACAGACACACTGTTAAAGTTGCTGAAAAGGACTCTTGGGTACACGCTTCACACTGAAAAGGGTGACTGATTGGACTAAGAATAAATGTCATGAAGTGATTTCTGACGCAGATGATCAGGACATGGATTTGCCAGCACTGTCTGAGGATGGAGAGGCCCAGGAAAAATTAGCCCAACCAGTGGAATTATAATCCCATGAAAAGACTGAGTATTGCTGATATGAGTTATGTTTTTTTCTCTGCTTTTGATCATCTCTATTATTTTTATTCACTATCTCTATGCTTAAAAAATTTTTGGAGGCCCTAATAACAATGGTATTGAACATGATAAAGTCACCCAGCTACTTCTTTTAAATTCAAACCTGTCTTTAGTAAGATTATATTTACATTTGTAATGAATAATATTAATTAGACACTGATATAAAACATGACCATTCCCTTACACAAGTGATTATAAAGGTTTTCAACAAATTCCAAAAGACAGATAGATAGTAATGATAGATAGGACACAGTTGTATAGCACATGGAGGGTTGTTTGAATTAACAAGGAAACAGTATAATTATATGGAAGTATTGTTAGAGGTGATAAAGAAATTTAAAGTTAAACATAACTCTCTGAATTGGTAAATGGTTCTTATGATTATTACACTTGTTAAATTATTTCTGTATGTTTTGTAATGTATGGTATATGTGGTTAAATTTGTGTACAAGTAAAAACAGCACTAGTAAAACTAATAATTAATTGGAATTATGAGAAAAATAAGAAAATCTGCAATGAGTCATGATAATTAAATATAGTAGAGTATATTAGTTTTTTGGGGGGATATTGATAAATATATGAAATGTGTTTATCTATAAACTGATTGATTTATTATTATTTTGTATTTTTAAGGAATGATGCTTTCTGCATATCCTAAACTTAGAGGATGGAATTGTAGAAGGATAAATCAATTAGTTTATAACTAGTTTATATAGGGATAATGGTATATATATTCTGTTTTATGGTTCAGATTTACATGTATGAAAATCTGACATAGGATATTGCATCAGCCACAAAGCTAATGGCTAACAGATGCCAGGTTCAAGACAAAGGAATCTCTTCAATCCCATATATGGACATGCTTGGAAGAAATGTATCCACCACCATATGGACTTAATATACCCTAAGGAGAACATGCTTGGAAAAGATATCTTAATACCATATATGGCCTGGTTCTAGTCTAACACTCCCTGTCCAAAAAGTATATAATGCCATCCCAAATTAATGTATATTGTTGACTACCACCATTTCTGTCAAACCGTGAGCGGTGTCTCATGTCCTGTGGGCTGCTGGCTCTGCTGAATAAACAACATCTGTTATTTTACAACAAGAAGTTTCCTGTCTGACCCATACCTACTTTTACATACACAAGACAGTTTGGCATCGTTTAATATTTTCCACTTATTTTATATTTAAATTGGCTATGTTCATGCATGGGAGATCAGTGGAAGAGATATAATTGACCTTAATGCTCAAAATACTATGTATGCAAAACCACAATGTTGAGAGGTGAGCAAATAAGATACATATTGATATCTTACTTGCTTGATAAATTAGATACTTGTTTTAGCCCTTTTATGCACTGTGTAGACAAATGTGAAATACATCAAACTTTACCTGCTTCTTAAGAGTTTTCTTTCTTCCACTTTTCCCACTTTCAAGTTTCTAAAGAGAGAATAATGTAACTATAGAAATGACAGGCTATTTTTAAAGACAAATTATAAAATTACAAAAATAACTAGTACACAAATGTTAATGTTGCGTTAAAAATGCAACCCTGTTTTTACATCTTTCTAATCCACAAAAGGAAGACTATTTTCAAAGTGGCATTTTTTTTTTCTTATTGTCACATTTTAAAACTGTCTACCAGGGTTAAATAAGGGATTCTGTGACCAGTGCTGATATAGCAACAGGTGCTTTTAAGCATCATATCAAACATATAGAGCCTATTATTGGTTCCTATTATACATCTGTTCAGTCTGTCAATTTATTGTGTGGTCTAATAGAACTCTTTGATCTCCTCTTGCTGACAGACATTTTTTTCTTATATAAATTACTTTTTTTGTGAATGTGCACCCAAAGTTTTGTTGTTGTAGTAGATTATTATACTACATACACTATATTATATATTTGTCCTGGTAATACATAAGTGGGGAATAATTTTGTGTGGCTGTATATACTTTAATCTAGGGTAAAAGGATGCACAGGGTAGATTAATAGAAAACAACATTCAAAATTAAATACACTGATGGCTAAATCTGTTAATCAAATCATACATCTACTCAAGCTACAATACAAGTTGGAAATCGATGTTGAGTTAGAAATGCCTCACTCACCTTGCTATTTGAAGTTTCCTTGTCAGCACTACCTTTCTTTGTGCTGCCTTTAGGGCGCCCACGTGCACGTTTTGTGGTGGGAGAACCACTTGGCTCCTGCAGACAGATTAGTTTCAACTAAATTTTTATTTATTTATTTAATGTTTCCAGCTAAAACAGTTTCTTTAAAAACTACTTTCCAGTGACTGCCAGTAAGAAAATTACATAATATTATATTGCCCAAAAACCTGAACACTGAAGAAGGGTACACTGGGAGTTTAGAAGAATGTGTTATGCTACATATGAATAACAGAGAAACCAATTAGGCTTACCACTTTACCCCGCAAAAATTATTTAAGCACATATAAAAGTATAAATAGAGCAGAGATGTATATTCAGGATTTGTCTTAGGTTTAGGAGAATTCAGCAACACCCTTATAACTCTCACTAATGTCACCAAGTAGAGCATGACAAGGAAAGAAAACACAAAGGAAAAATAAATGTAGCCTCTATAACAATGTTTTATTGTCTGCCACCCTTCAAACCTTTACTTTAACAATACTCATTCCAAAAATAAAGGCTCTCCAAAGTTAACAATAACCTAAGCATGAGATTTCTCTGACGCACAATTCCAAGTACAGTCCACTCGGAAAGTATTCACAGCACTTCATTTTATCCACATTTTGTTACCTTACAGCCTTATTCCAAAATGGAATACATTTATTTTTTCCCCTTCAAAATTGTACACACAATACCCCATAATGACAACATGAAAAAGTTTTATGGAGATTTTTGCAAAAAACAAAAACAAAAAAAACAAGAAATCACATGTATACAAGTATTCACAGCCTTTGCTCAATACTTTGTTGATGCTCCTTTGACAGCATTTACAGCCTCAAAACTTTTTGAATAGGATGCCACAAGCTTTGCACATCTGGGCAGTTTCGACCCTATAATATTTTTCATTTTTCCCTTTTCTTTTTATTTAGCCACATTGGTTTAGACTTTATACTTTTACGTTTGTTTTCCATAGAAATGAACTTATGCGTATGTTTTCAACAACATTTTGAAGACAGCCCACTTTTCTGTATTTTTCCTTTCAAAACTGCATCCCAGTCTATGCCTTTTATAGACACCTTTAGCATATTACAAGTGGTTTTTGAAAACACTGATTTTATCCGCGGACCAAAAAAAAAAAGCGCAAAAAGAAAAGTTTATGAAGAAAGAAAGTTTTGGTTTTTGGTTTCACTCAGGGTTTTCAATAAAAAAAAAAAACTGGAACACAAAAGGATTTGGCAGAGACTTTATTCAGTGGATCCAATATTTTTACTCTGACCCATATACATTGCTTGTAGTAAATGGGCTTAAAAGCTCTCCTATCTTGAGGAGAAGGGGCACACGACAGGGCTGTCCCCTTTCTCCCCTTTTCAATTTAGCAATTGGCCCCCTTCTTCGGCTACTAAATGACTCCCCTGATTTTAAGGGTATCCGAATAGGGTCCAAAGAAATTAAGACCACAGCCTTTGCGGATGACATACTCCTATGTTTTGAATCCTAATGTTTCTCTTGCTCACATTCTTGACCTTTTGCATCATTTCTGGTCTATTTCTGACCTCCAGGTGAATATAGATAAGTCTACGGCTCTATATTTGTCGCCACATGTGAGGGTTCCTGAATGTGGTCAGGACCTACCACTGCGATAGGCGGACAGACCGGTAGAATATCTGGGGATTCAACTCCCAAAACTCCTATCCAGTCTATATCACACCAACATCACAATGGCTCTGGGCACTACTGAAAAAGAGCTTAGAAGTTGGGAGAAGTTGCCCCTCTCAGACACAGGTCGTGTCAACCATGTAAAAAAAAAAAAAATCATTTTAACCATCTATTCAGGAAATTCATTTAGAAAGGGAGCAAGAATTGGCTTCTTAAAGCTACAACAGCTCAAATCAAATGGGGTATCAATTTCCCTGACCTATAGTAGTTATACAGCCCACTTCCGAAAGATCAGGGATTGGCTTCAGGAAGGTGAAACGTATGCTTATACGTGCCTGGAGTGGGGATTTTTGCCTGGGTGTTCACTGGCAGCCTTCCTCTGTGTTGTGGACCAGGAGACCACCTTGACTATGAAGGATAATTTTCTTTTGTGGTCCTCTAGGAAAGTCTGGCGTATATTGTGTCAAACATGGGCTGCATGCACACAAAACATTGCATCTTACATTTTTACATAACCCTGCATTTCAAAATGGCATGACATCCTACCCTGTTTACTATCTGGAAGACAGGTGGGCAGTGCAATACAGGACAGCTCTTGGACAAATCCAATAGACATCCACTCACTTACACAGAGGCGGTCAGCAAATTTGAGGTGTTAGGCCCTTACCCAGTGGCATTGGCATTTCTTCAAGCCAAACATTATACAAACACTGTACTTGAAGACCTTACAGAGAATAATTGGAGTAACCCTTTAGGTGTTATCTTAGCTCTTCCAATGCCGTGACGTAAGGCTCTATATATTCTAACCTATTGTGGGAAATAACCAATTATAATGACACTCAGTCAGGGACTGGCCACTGGATGACTAAATTCCCCTCTCTTTCTATTGCACAACTTTTAAAAGCCTTTAATACCTCCTGAAAGTTGCTACCAGCCAGCATTTATACGGAAGTCTTTAAATGTTTTTCACCATGCCTACCTGTCTCCTCTCAGGTGATTTCAGATGGGAACATCTTCCTCTCATTCATGCATTAGATGTTACACAGCTGAAGCCAATGTATATCACTGCTTATGGGAATGTCCAATTATTAGAAGGTTCTGGCTTAGCGTACAACATTACGCCACCACTCTGCTTAATTATATCCCTTTGGACCCAAAATGGGCAGTTCTTGGCATTTAGCCTCAAGGCCAAAAGGTACATTCACCAGGAGGAAGTAATTACTTGCCATAAGCGCAGCGGCACGTAAAGCTATCCTACAAGTATGACCAAGCCCAGACGCTCCTCCCTGGTCAATGATTAGGGATAAACTACATGGAACTCAGAATTGTTTTACCATGTACTGTACATCATCTCACTGATTGACTGCTTCTGATTATTAATTTTGTATTATGTTCAGACATATTGTGCGGACATATTTAAAACAAAAAGAAAAAAAACAAAAAAAATGAGGAGTGGCTCCATAGTTTTTCTATAAAAAATGAGGAGGGGCTCCATAGTTTTTCTATGGAGCCCCTCATTTTTTTTTTTTTTTTTTGTCCAGGGTTCTGAAAACCTTACCAAAAGACTTTGCTGTGTTATTCAATTTACATGTCTGTGCTACATTTTAATCAACAACATTACGAAAGGTAGGGAATGTTGTTAATGCCATTTCAGAGCAATTAAACATGTAACTGCAGAGGTCAAGCGTAGCATCAGTTAATTCTGATGTCCTGTTTCTGGACCCCCATAATGCTCTGATCCTGAGGGAATTCCAAAATATATGCAGATACAAGCATCCCCTCCATCTGTCTGATACATTAGGGGAGAATTTTGCTTATCTAGTATAAGGTATATGTCAGGTTGATTGGGTTTGGATAACCACAGTAGTGAGGTCATTGATAATACTCCTGTTTGCCTCAATGGTAGGCCACAGGCATGCAGTACGAGGAAGAGCTCCATAAAACACATTGTTAGTTGGGCAGCTAAATAATAATATATATATATCTTTTGATATCAGAAAGACCAAGGCCTCCCTTAAAGTTAAAACCGGTAAAGAACTTTCAAACAGACCAAAGCACATCTCCCCCTCCACACAAACATTTTTAATATTGTATTGTAACTATTTAAACACAAACACACAGCCGCCCTGTGTGTTTAAATTGTTACCATACAATATTAACAATTTTGTACCAGAATGGCTTGGAAAAAATATAATCATCTAGAAACAGGACATTATACCTGATAATGTTGTTTCCCCGACTCCATGGCAGCACTAACGATGGGAAATTCCCATCTGCACTGTAGTGCCAGGACAGGAAATAAGAAGACCTGGTGATAGTATATAAGGACCTCCTCTTCCTCTCTCCAGTGTCTTCCTCTTTTCCCAAGCTGAAAAACATAGCCAGGAACATATTCGTAATGCCGGGATGGGCAAATGTGCTTCCATGGAGGAGTCGGGAAAAACGACATTTTCAGGTATAAATGTCCTGTTTCCTCCTCCTCCCTGGCAGCACTAACGATGGGTTCTACCTAAGCAGTAAAATAATGGGTGGGATACAATATACCTTATATTACCGCAGAGAGCACCTTCCTGCCAAATGAGGCATTCGCAGTAGCGTGCAGATTTAGACTAATGTCTGGTGAAGGTATGTGATTATGACCAGCCAGCCGCTTTGCATAATTCCTCCAAGGAAGCAGATTGCTTCTCTGCCCAGGAAGCTGCTGTAGCCCTGGTGGAATGGGCTTTGATACCTGAGGGGGGCCTCCTGGCCTCTAATTTTCATAAGCCTCTGTTATGCAGCACCTGATCCATCTAGCCAGCTATGCCTTGGAGGCTGCTTGCCCTCTTTTAGCACCTTCTGTTAGGACAAATAGTTATCTGGACTGTTATCTGCCTGGTCCTGTCAATATATGTCCTTAGTGCCATACTAGATCCAGCACGTGTAGGCGGTGTTCTTTAGAGTTACTGGGGTTTGGACAGAGGGCAGGCAGAGCTATCTCTTGGTTAATATGAGAACTAGAGATGACTTTGGGCAAAAAGTTAGGATTAGTTCTTAATACAACTTTATCCTCAAAGAAAGTAGTATAAGGTTCTTCGCACTAAAGGGCCCGAATCTCGGAAACTCTCCTTGCCGAGGTGATGGTGACTAAGAATACTACCTTCCATGTAAGGTATTTCAGTTGAATGTCCTGCATGGGCTCAAAGGGACTTTTAGCCAAGACATTAAGAACTAAATTTAAGTCCCTTTGAGGGATGGGTCTTCTAAAAGCTGGCCTAATCCTCACTGCTGAATAAAGCGCCTAATGTACTTAACATTACCGAAGTCCCTATCCAAAATAGCACTTAGAGCAGAAATTTGAACCTTTAGGGAACTTACAGCCAGTCCCTTATCTAGGCCTGCTTGTAGAAAATCTAAAACATGAGTTATCAAGGGCTCTGTACAAACAACTTTATTTACTTGACACCAGGACACAAAGCCCCAAATTCTATGGTATGCCTTAATAGTTGACGGCCTATGACATTTAAGTAAAGTTGTTATTACCTTTTGGGAGAAGCCTTGAATCTTTAATCCTGTGCTTTCAATAGCCAGGCTGTCAGTTTTAGTCCCTGGGGGCATGGATGGGGTACATGACCTTGTTTCAAGATACCTGGGTACATTGGTAGCCTCCAACGGCGATCTGTTGCTAACTGAAGCACCATGGAGAGCCAAGGCCTCCCGGGCCAGTATGGCAGTATGGCTATAACTGTCGTCCTCTCTGCCGCTATCCTCCTGAGAAATGTGGGGATCAGAGGAATAGGTGGGAATGCAGAAGCCAGACTGAAAGTCCAAGGAAATGTTAGGGCATTCACGCCCAAAGCTTGGTTGTCCCTGTACCTCGAAACGTACAGATTTGTCTTTGCATTTTGCCTTGTGGCCATAAGGTCGACTTGTGGCTATCGCCACCTCATCATTAGCCGTCGGAACATGGCGGTGTCCAGTTCCCATTCTCCAGGATCTATTGCCGTCCTGCTGAGGAAATCTCCTTCCATGTTTTGACGCCATGCTATGTATGCTGCTGATAGAGAGAACGTGTTCTTCTGCCCAAGTTAGGAGGAGTGTTGTTACTGTCCTTCGCTTCTGGTGCCCCCTTGTCTGTTGACATAGGACACTACTGCCCTGTTGTCTGAATGGACTATGAAATGTTGTCCTATGAGTAATTTTTGAAACGTCTGACACTAGAAGGACAACCCTCCTTTCCAACACGTTTGAGTGGTCTGAATGCTGTTCTTGAGGCCACAGCCCGTGCCCAGTTACCTGCATATGTAGCTCCCCAGCCTGTGTTGCTGGTGTCTGTAGTTAAAATTACCGGGTGCTTTACTCTTCATAGTTTCCCTTCTAAGAGGTTTTCTAAGCTGGATCACCACCAAAGATCTTTTCTGGCTCTTGCGAAAGATAGGCTGATCTTGACGAAATGGGTCCTTGTCCCACTGATGTAGAAAGCAAAGCTGGAAGTTTCTTGAGTGAAACCTAGCCCATACAAGAGTGTCCAATGCGGCTGAGATTAGACCTTGCACTTTCATGCATGCTCCAGCCGTGGTCCATGGTTGACGTCTTAGATTGTACACCTCCTGTTAAATAGTTTCTGCCCTTAGAGGAGGAAGAAACACATTGTCCTGTTGGGTGTCTATGATGACCCCTAGATAAGCAATAGTCTGGCTTGGATTTAAGTGGCTTTTTTCATGATTGACTAGCCAACCGTGGAGCTCTAAGAAGGATATTACTTTTAGTGTGTGTAGACGACATTCTTGTGACGGTGCTGCTATAAGCAGATCGTCCAGACGAATATGCCATGTTGCCTGAGAACTGCCATGTACTATTGTGAAGGTACAAGGAGAGGTGGACAGGCCGACAGGCCGAAGGGAAGAGCCCTGTATTAGTGTTCCCCGAAAACTGCAAATCTGAGAAACTTGTGATGCCCTGTGAATATAAGGATGAATACATTTTGGGGTAATGAAGCTAGTATGGACCTTACTGACTCCATCTTGAAATTCTGTAGCTTTATGTGTTGGCTAGGGGCCTCAGATCTAAGATCGTGCGAAACCCCCGGAGCTCTTTTGTACCACGAATATTTTCGCCTAGCACCCCATGTATTTTTGATTGACTGGAACCTTCCTGATCACCCCTTGCTGCAGTAAATCTATTACGCTATTTGAGAGCTTGTCTCTCGTCTCTGAACCTTGGGACTGGACGAACCATTAGACACTGAGAATATAGGAATTCTATCATGTACCCGTGTTGAATGACAGCGAGTACCCACCTGTCGGTGATTGTCGACGTCCACTGTCAGACGAATTTCAGAAGCTGTCCTCCCACTGCGGCCCCCGCGGGAGGGTTGATGCTGTTGGCGTCATTGGGCGAAGTTACGAAAAAAAAAAAATCACCCCTCTTTCCCCTTCTGGGACTGAAAGCTTTTGCAGGATGGTCCCGGTTGAAACTTTCTAAGGAAGGATCTGCCCGGTCTGTACGATCTCGCCTCCTTGTATTCTGCTTGAAACGATCTGGAGAGTCTATTAAAGAAGGGTCTCTTAGGCCTATCCAGGGGTAGCCAATTTGACTTACCCTCTGATGTCTTCTGGATAATGTCATCCAATCTGGGACCGAATAGATACTCTCCCATGAATGGTAGGGATATAAGCCGATGATCAGATGGCTGTCAGCTGACCATGGCTTGCAACGGTGGTTGAGGCAACACCTGGCGGCGAGGTTGACAATATCCAGTGATGCCTCACACAGGAACTCTGTGGCCATTTGGAGGTCTTGCAATGTCTTTATTAAATCGCCTTTTTATACCATCTGCTATATTCTGCTCCAGAGTACTACACCATGACTGCATGACCCTGAAGGTGACCTCTGAGGCTACAGCCGGTCTAAGTGCTGCTCCCGCTAGGCAGTGTGTCTTTTTCAGGCTCACCTCCACCTTCCTTTCCATGTTATCCTTGAAGGTGTTCGCATGCGGGAGATGGCTGCATCGACTTCTGGTGGTTTACCCCATTTGCACGAGTCTTCTGTGGAAAAAGGATATTTTTTTGAAATTTTACTGGCAGCAGAAATTTTTTTTTATCAGGACTACCAGGGAAACTGGAAACGTTAGATTATTACCTGGTAATCCGGTTTCCTGGACTCCTCCATGGCAGCAGTTAGACATGGGTTAATATCCCTCTCTCCTTGGAGCCCACAGGAAATTAGAAGACACCGTACGCTATATAGGACCTCCTCCTCCGTCCCCGTGTCTTCTTTTACTTACAAAGCTCTACAAATGAACTCACAATTATGGTACAACAAACAAAAAACAATAACGGGAGGGATCTAAGTGCTGCCATGGAGGAGTCCAGGAAACCAGATTACCAGGTAATAATCTAACGTTTCCTCCTCCTCCCCATGGCAGCAGTTAGACATGGGATTATATCCAAGCAGTTCTACATATGGGAGGGGTCCTAATTCCCTAACTAACCTACGCTGTTACACTACTGCACTAAGGACCCTACGTCCAAATTTGGCATCTGCTGACGCCCAGACGTTCACCCTATAGTGCTTAGAAAAAGTGTGTAAAGAAGACCAGCCTGCTGCTTTGCACAATTCCTCTATGGACGCTGACTCACGCTCTGCCCATGAGGTAGCTACTGCTCTAGTGGAATGAGCTTTCAGCCCACTAGGAGCTTCTGTATTCTTCATCTTATATGCCTCCAGAATACAGGTTTTGATCCACCTAGCAATAGTGGACTTAGAGGCTGCAGACCCTTTATTCTTCCCTTGGAATAACACAAATAATTGTTTAGACTTTCTAAACCTGGCTGTCCTATCTAAATAAATTTTAAGTGCTCTCACCAAATCAAGAGAGTGGAATTTATGCTCTAAATCCTTTTTAGGTTGAGGACATAAAGAAGGAAGTACTATCTCTTGGTTTATATGAAATTTACTAACTACCTTCGGTAAAAACTGAGGATTAGTCCTAAGGACTACTTTGTCCTGGAAAAAATTAATATAAGGTTCCTCCGACCATAGAGCCTGAAGCTCCGATATCCTCCTAGCGGAGGTAATGGCTACTAAAAAAACAACTTTAAGGGTCAAGAAATTTAAAGTAGCCTGGTGTAACTGTTCAAAAGGTGAAAGGGTCAGTGCATCCAATACTAAATTTAAATCCCACGGGGCTACTGGGGATCTGAACACTGGTTTTAACTTAGACACAGCTTGTACAAATCTACGAACATATCTATTAGAAGCTATATCACAATCCAGCAATGCGCTAAGCGCTGAGATCTGTACCTTAATGGAGCTTAAGGAAAGCCCCTTGTCGACCCCTTCCTGCAGGAATTCTAAGATGTCCGACATGGATTTCTTTTCAGGTACCCTGCCGTGATTCTTACACCAGCAAGAAAAGACCTTCCAGACTCTATAGTATGTTCTAGATGTTGTAGGTTTTCTGGCTTTAAGCAAAGTCTGTATGACCTTTTTAGAAAATCCTTTTTTCCTCAATGTCCTGGTTTCAGTAACCAAGCCGTCAGGCGTAGATTTTTGAGGTCTGGATGAAGAAACTTCCCCTGACTTAACAGATCTAACCTGTCTGGAAGAAACCATGGGCCTTCTATTGCCAGTCTGAGTACTACAGGAAACCAGGCCCTGCGAGGCCA
>WWET01002172.1:85506-101674 GCA_011038615.1 Limnodynastes dumerilii
GCTTGGGGGACACATTGCATAGTAAGAGGAGACATGCATTCATAGTATAACATACGGTAAAGAGTAGTCAATATATTTCTGGTACAAATGCAAGAACAGGTAACAAGTAATATGAAAGATAGGAAAGGTAACGGTCATATAAGCAGTAGACCAAAATAGCCAAGATAAAAGGGAAAAAGTATTGTTTACTCATTGAGGCTAAATGGGAGAGAGTCTGTGTCCAAGGAAGAGAGAATTAGAGAAACTCCATCACCAATTGTGACCAATTCATGCCAGGCAAACCATTTAGTAATAGGGGACCCTATCATGTGTGTTCTAGAACAGAACACAAAACAATTAACATTATTTTTTTCTAACACAAGTATCAATTTTGCACATTTAGCAGATAGTGGAGGCAACAATACAATATGAAACAGAGTATTGCGATGCATAATGCAGCATAAGACCAAATTTCAAAGATAAGGATTTACATCTATTCCAAAAAGGAGTGTCACGTTTCACACAGGGCAATTGTCGTTGCTATTAGTAACATCATGGTCAAAAAGAGGGAAGAGAAGCAGGTGTCCATCCAGGGGTCCCATACTGGAATTTCTGACCTCAGACATTTTTCATCCGCCAGTGTTTCGTTCACCAGTGACACCCAATCACTCACTCTGGGGGAGGTCCTCAGCCAGCCATTTACGAGCAATAGTCACTTTGGCCAGAGAGAAAACAGAGAATAAGTATTTATGTTTGATTTTATAAATGGTGTCTTCCAGCAATAGGCCAAATAGGCAGACATTATGACTTATAGGGAGGGATATCTCCAGCATGCCAAGGGAGGTTTTCCAAACGTTGATATAAATAGTTGTACTAGTGGACAAAGCCATAATAAGTGAAAGTTAAGTCTCCGTACGTTCTCCACACTTTGGACAGGTTTCATATGAACTCCTACCCAGGCGACAGTCCTTAAGGCGTTAGATACACTCTATAGTGAATTTGTTGAAAACGTATAGATGTGGCATGTCTAGTGGACACCAGCACATTATCCCAATCATCGTCCATTTCTCCTATATCCTTCTCCCACCTTGCTCTCAATTCGGACAAATCCCCTGATTGGGAGGACCACAGGGTCCTAACAAGTGAGGGTGCAACAGAAGGTGGGATGGACAGAAATTGAGAGCACAAGGCATGAAAAACTGCAGGTACCTATAAGAGGGAATGAGGAACATGAGACTCATCCTGCAATTGGGTAAACAGTTTGAGGTCCTCTACATTAAAATCGGTTACCCAGCACATTAATACCATGAGCGCTCCACATACTCCTCCCCTCAAGGGAGATCAGCTGGTCAGAGTTTATTAACCCATAGCGGAGTTTCCTTGTCCAAGCTCTCAACCACAGGCAGGTTATAAATCAGTTTCCACACCATTCCTGTCTGTCTCAGGAGTGGGACCTTCATCATCAACATGTTCCATGCTATCAAGCTTTGTCCTGGGGACAAACCAAGGCACTCCAATGTCTTAAGTAAAAAATACAGATGTAGCATCAATATTCTCTCCCACCCAACCAATTGTGTTAATTGTGCCACTAGGTAGTATAATTAAGGTTTGGGAGTGCAAAACCTGCTTCTTCCTTGCTCCTCTGTAAAACATTTTACCAGAGTCCTACCCCTGTCTGTGGAGACATTTGCATACTGTGGGATAATCACCCTTCATTGATGGGTTTTGTCCACTACAACTGGTGTGGCAGTTTCTTTAAAATATAATTGGTTCTCTCTTTCTTCGGATTGGGGCACAATGAAGGCAATACAATTTCCTGATTAATATGGAATTGCGACACTTTAGGTAAAAAGGTAGGATTGGTCCCCAAAACCACCTAATCCTCGAAATAATTAAAGTTAGGTTCTTCAGACCACAGGGCTTGCATCTCGGACACCCCTCCAGCTGATGGCTACTGAAAAGAATTTTCCAAATAGCAAATTTAATATGCACCTTTTCCAAAAGGCTCAAACAGGGACAGAGTTAAGGCATCTAATATCAGGTTTAGATCCAATGGTGCTAACAGATTTCAAAACCCATATCTTGTTTTGCTTGTAGCCCTAAATAAACCTCATTTTGAATTTGTCTTGTTCTAGGTCTTTATCAAGCACCACACAGAGCTGATACTTTGAGTAAATTACTAGCTAGGCCTTTGTCAAAGCCAGAGTGGAGAATATATAGAATGTGACTTCCAGCTGCTGAATCTGGACAGACATTAATGTTCTTACACCAATGTACAAAACACCTTCCA
The DNA here is from genome assembly GCA_011038615.1 of Limnodynastes dumerilii. Lineage (NCBI taxonomy): Eukaryota > Metazoa > Chordata > Amphibia > Anura > Limnodynastidae > Limnodynastes > Limnodynastes dumerilii. The sequence goes on from WWET01002172.1 coordinate 87,776, forward strand.
AATCTCATAGTAGGTACTGGAATTAGACTGGTTTCTAACCCTGTGCAGAGTATCTATTTTTGCTGAGAAACCTCTTCTCAGTTTGTCAATTTCAACAACCATGCCATTAATTGCAAAGATTGCAGGCTTGGGTGAATCACTTGCCCTTGTGTCAAAAAGTGTTGGGAGTTAACTCCCAAGGCATGTCAACTATCTGCCGCAGAACCTTAGGAAACCACGCTCTCCTTGGCCAACTAAGAAGTACGGCAATAACTGAAATCTCTCTCTCAACACTTAGTGCTCTCTCACTGACAGGACATTCATCGTCAAAGCTTTGGAGTCTCGATATCTGCAAAATAAGAGATGGCCTTTCTTGTTCTTTTGAGTTGCCTCAGGTCAACTTGGTGTACCCCATCTCTGACATATTTAGCTCAACACTGATTCGCTGAGTTCCCACTATCCCAGGTGCACCACATGTCAACAAGGGAAGTCTACAAGGATATTAAGATGACCTGCAATGTAGATTGCCAACAATCTTCTTAGATTCATCTCTGCCCATTCCAGTATGGGTGTAAGTTCCATAAGAGACTGCCTCTTGGTGCCTCCTTGTCCATTCAGCCAAGACATTACCGCTTTGTTGTCCAATTTGATTAGCAGAGATTTCCCTCTGCCTTCATCTCTCTGACATTTAAACGTGACTCATTTTTTGATCCCACCGTCCTTGCACATACTTTTGTCCACACTCTGATCCTCAGCCTACCTGGATTGCAACTGTTAACACAATATGAACGTCTAGGTAAAAAGTTCTGCATTGAACCAGTCTCTGTTCCTGCAGCACCACCAACCCAAACTCAATCTGACATAAGCTGGAAGACGGATAAGCTGGTCCAGATGATCTGGATCATTGCCCCATTGAGTTAGCAGAGCCCACTGCAATGGCCTCTTGTGAAATGTCACCCATTCTAATGTTTCTATCGCTGCTACCATAAGACCTATCACCTGCATACAGCTTCTTACTGTCATCCAAGGGGATCCTCTTACCTGTCTTGTATAAAACAGGAGCATGTCTCCTTTTTGCAGACCGTAATTTTTTCTGTATCTAGAAATGTACAGAGATAGTCTATTCTGTGAGATGGTGCAAGCAGACTCTTTCCAAAATTTATAAGCCAGCCATCTGGACTTCTCAGGACACCCATGACTCTCTGTATGCATGTGTGTTGGTTCCCAAGAGCTTGCTGTGATAAAGATATCATCCAGGTATAGGAATATGCTTTCCTGGCATAATTTCACTATTATTACCACCAATACCTTTGTAAAGGTCTTTGGCGACATTGCAAGCCTGAATGAAAGAGCTACGAATTGATAATGTTCGCCAAAGACCATTAAGTTCAAATATTTGCAGTGACCTCTGAAGATAAGCATCTTTTAAATTGATAGACGTGATTAACATTCCTTGTTGCAGATTAACTAAAATTCATTTGATGGATTTCAATTTGAATCGTTTCACCAATAATCGACTTATTCAGTCCAGGATAGTGCAAAACCTCCTATTGTTTTCGCACTATGAAAACCCAGGAGTAAAACCCTTGAAATCTTTATCTAGGAGGAACTTTGATGGCTACTCTTGAAGTTACTCTTGTAGGCTGTTCTTTCCTCGGTTGACAAATATTGGTGACCTCAGGAAGTTGCAACTTGAGCTCTACCCATGAATTCCAACTTATAACCTCTTGGGACAACGTTGCACAACCACTTCTGTATTCTGAAACCATACTGTTGAAACCTCCATCAATCTGTCTCTTACTGAGATGTTTCCCTCACCTCGACTGAAGTCATCGCGAAAATTGCCTAAAGGATGACTTAGCCTCTTCGGTTACTAACAAAGAAAAACCTAAAATAGGCGTTTGCCCCGGCTCAAAATTTCCGCAAGATCTGTAGCTTCTTTTCTTTTTGTATTCTGCATGGGGTGCTCAATATGATTTAACAAAAAAAAACAAAAAACTTATTAGTTTTGTTTTGGAGTAACCAGGCAGACTTCCCTCTGGACAACTTATTTCATCCAACTTCTGGCCAAAAACGGAAGTAAAGTTTATTTTTGGATTATGTGTCCACCTGCTGTGGCTTCAACCAGAGAGACCTTCTAGTGACAGCTGACCACTGACCTGGCTGCAAATCTTACATTGCAATGCTTCATAAATTAATTCTATAGCAAGTTGCATATCTTGAATAGTCTTGAGTAGGTCAAATATTGTTCAATCTAAAAAGATTTGTCTCCAGGTTGTTCCACCATCCACTCAGGACTCTTGCTGTAAATGCTGTTGCAATTGCTGGTTTGAATGCTGCACCTGATATGGTGTGCTGCTTTTTTTTTTTAGACCCACTTCCTTGCCTCTCTCCATACTGTCTTTGAACGCAGACACGTCTTCCAGTAGCAAATTGGTCTTAGATATCCTGGCTAGTGCAGCATCCAAATATGGTGCTTTTTTTCTCCCCCACTTTACTTCATCCTGCTGACAAAGGTTTCCTTTTAGCCATTCTGTTAGTAGCTGCCACTCGTCAGGACGCTTCCATTCTTCCAAAATTATGTCCTTCAATACTCTGGATAATGGGAAATTTATTCTATTTTTTTTTACCCCCTCAGAAAAACCAAGGCATTATACCCGACTCCACCATGGCAGCACACACAATGGGTAATTCCCCTCTGTTCTCTGGTACCAGGACAGGAAATAAGACCCGGTGGTAGTATAAAGGGACCTCCTCTTCCTTTCCCTGGTGTCTTCCTCTTTCCCCAAGCTGAAACAGTCATAGTTAGAAGTACATTAATAATGCCGGGTTGGGCAAGCATGTGCTGCCATGGTGGAGTCGGAGAAACGACATTATCAGGTATAATGCCTTGTTTCTTCCTCCCCCCCCATGGCAGCACACACAATGGGTTGTACCTTAGCAATTTAATCATGGGAGGGATAAAAAATACATTATAATACCGCAGAAAGTACTCTTGAACCAAAAGAGGCATCAGAAGCAGCGTGTAGATCCAGGCTGTAATGTTTGGTGAAAGTATGTGATGATGACCATCCCGCTGCTTTGCATAGATCTTCCAAAGAGGCTGTTTGTTTTTCTGCCCAGGAAGCCGCTGTGGCCCTAGTAGAATGGGCCTTAATTCCTAACGGAGCCTCTTTGCCCCTAATTTTAAAAGTTTCTGTTATGCAAGATCTAATCCATCTGGCAATTGACGCTTTAGAGGCTGCCTGGCCCTTCTTATTACCTTCCAGCAGAACAAACAACTGTTTGGATTGTCTGAACTGTTTGGTCCTATCAATATACGTCCTTAGCGCATGCACTAAGTCTAGCGCATGAAGGCGATGTTCTTTAAAATTAGTTGGATTAGGACGTAGAGCTGGTAGAACTATCTCCTGATTGACAAGGAAGCTAGAAATGACTTTCGGGAGAAAGTTAGGGTTTGTCCTCAGTACAACTTTCTGTTCATGAAAAGTTATATAGGGCTCTTCACACCAAAGAGCTTGAATCTCTGAAATTCTTCTGGCTGAAGAGATCGCACCTAAAAATACTACCTTCCAAGTAAGGTATTTTAAGGATATACTATGAGCAGGCTCAAAGGGACCTTCAGTTAGAATGTTAAGCACTAAGTTCAGATCCCACTGAGGAACTGGTCTTTTAAATGCTGGCCTCATCCTAACTGCTGCCTGAATAAAACGTTTAATAGAACGGTTATTAGCAAAAGCAGTATCTAAGATAGCGCTCAAAGCAGAGATTTGAACCTTTAAAGTATTAACAGCTAACCCTTTGTCTAATCCTGTCTGTTAAAATTCTAAGACCTGACTAGTAGAGGGCTGAGTACTGATAGCTTGATAACATACGAAAATCCCCCAACTGTCTGATATGCACTAATAGTGGTATTTTTACAGCATTTTAGTAAGGTAGTTATTACCTTTCTTGAGAATCCTTGCGACTTCAGTCCTGCGCTTCAACAGCCAAGCTGTCAGCTTCAGGTCCTGGAGGCAAGGATAATGTACATGGCCCTGTTTCAATAGCCCGGGATAGATTGGTAATCGCCAGGGGCGCTCTGCTGCCATATGAAGTACCATGGAAAACCACGGTCTCCTAGGCCAAAAAGGTAGTATGGTTAGGACTACTGCCTTCTCTGCCACTATCTTCCTCAGGAGCCTGGAAATTAGAGGAATCGGAGGGAAAGCATATGCCAGGTCGAAATTCCACGGGAATGTCAGACTCCTATAGCATGAATGTCTCTGTATCTCGAAATGTGCTGATCGGTTTTTGCATTTCGTCTTGTGGCTAGAAGGTCCACTTGTGGCTGCCCCCATCTTCTTACTAAGTGACGGAACATTGTGGGATCTAGTTCCCATTCCCCAGGATCCATATTTGTCCTGCTGAGATAATCTGCTTCCAGATTTAGATCTCCTGCGAGATACCTTGCTGATATGGAGAGCAGATAATTTTCTGGCCACGTTAGAAGCAGTGTTGTGGATGCCATGAGCTCTTTGCTTCTGGTGCCTCCCTGCCAATTGGCATAAGACACCACCGATTTGTTGTCTGAGTGAACCATTAAATGGTGCCCTGTAAGGATGTCTCAGAACGTTTGACATGCTAGCAATACTGAGGTAATCTCTAATACATTTGAGTAAGCGTGCTGTAGTTCTAAAGCCCATCGTCCTTGCGCCCAGTTACCTGCACATGTCGCTCCCCAACCTATGTTGCTGGTGTCTGTGGTAAGTATAACTGGGTGCTCTGTTCTTAGTGGTCTTCCCTGTAAAAGATTTTGCAGATTGGACCACCAATAAAGGTCTTCTCTGGCCTTTGGTGTCAGAAATATGATCTGTTCTTGATTGAAAGGATCTTTGTCCCACTGATCTAGGAAGCAGAGCTGAAAATTTCTTGTGTGAAATCTGGCCCATACTAATGTATCTAGAACTGCTGCGATTAACCCTAGCACCTTCATACAACCCCCCACCGTTGTCCACAGTTGCTTTCTTAAATTGTATACTTCTCTGAATTTTTGGCGCTCTTAAATGAGGAAGAAATACCCTGTCTTATTGGGCGTCTATTATGATGCCTAGATAAATTATAGTTTGATCTGGAATCAGATGACTTTTCTCGTAATTTATTAGCCATCCATGTAGCTCTAGGAAAGTGATGACTTTCCAAGTGTTTTGACGGTGCTGCTACAAGAAGGTTGTCTAGATATGGCCAGATGAATATGCCCTGTAGTCTGAGGACTGCTACTAATTGGGCTAACACCTTCATGAACGTGTGGGGAGAGGTTGAAAGGCCGAAAGGCAATGCCCTGTACTGGAAATGTTCCCCGAAGATAGCAAATCTGAGGAATTTCTGGTGGCTTAAAAAATGGGAATATGGAGGTAGGCATCCTTTAGATCTATAGATGCCATGAACACCTTCTGAGGTAGAGAGATAAGGATGGTTCTGATAGACTTCATCTTTAATTTTTGAACTTTTATATGTTGATTTAAGTGTCTTAAGTCTAGTATGGTGCGAAACCCCCCTAAGCTTTTTTCCACAATGAATATCTTTGAATAACACCCTTTGAATCTTTGGTTGGGTGGCACTAACTGTATTACCCCCTGTTGAAGCAGTTCTTTTAAGTTGTGTTTTAGGGCTTGTGTTTGCTCCCTGAATCTGGGGGCAGGAGATTGGATGAACCAACTGATATTTTGTGCATGCAGGAACTCTATCTTGTATCCCTGATGAATAACAGAGAGTACCCACCTGTCAGTTATTGTGGAGGTAAATAGATGGCCGAACTTCATAAGACGACCTCTCACACCGGCCACTGCGAGAGGGTTGAGGATGTTGGCGTCATTGGGCGAAGGGACAAAAAAATCGCCCCTCTCTCCCTCTCTGAGACCGAAAGCTGGTGCGTGATGGTTCCGTCTGAAACCTTTTGAGATAAGACCTGCCTGGTCTGTATGATCTTGCTTCCTTGTATTCGCTCTGAAAAGATCTGGAAAGTCTGTTAAAGAACGGTCTTTTTGGCCTGTCCTGAGGCAGCCAATTTGATTTTCCTCCTGAGGTTTTTTGGATTATATCATCCAGTTTTGGCCCAAATAAATACTCTCCCATAAATGGTATGGTTACAAGGCGATTTTTTGATTGGCTATCAGCTGCTCAAGGTTTGAGCCATAGGGCCCGTCTGGCTACTGACGTTGAGGCAATACACCTGGAGGCAAGTTTAATAATATCTAATGACGCTCCACACAAAAATTTAGTGGCTAACTGAATATCCTGTAATATTTTAGCCAAGTCTGCCCTTTTGACACCATCCACCATATTCTGCTCTAGTGTACTACACCATGTTCGCATAACCCTGGAAGTTACAGCAGAAGCTACTCCTGGCCTCAGTGCTGCACCTGCCAGAGAATGTGTCTTTTTAAGACTTATCTCTACTTTCCTCTCCATATTATCTTTAAACGTATTAGCATCTTCTAACAGGAGAGTTGTTTTCTTAGAAATATGGGATATGGCCGCATCAACCTTAGGCGGTTCATCCCACTTACAAGAATCCTCTGCAGAAAATGGATAAGTTTTAGATATTTTTCCACTCCTCTAATATGAGCTTTTTAACTACAGGTGAGACTGGAAAAACCCTGACCTTTTTTATTGTTTCTTGAAAAATAAGATCCTGTAAAAATGAATCTTCTCTAGATTCTTGAACATTAAGTGTTTTATAAATAAGCTTTAACAAATTCTCTACTAAATCATGCTTCTTGAGGCGGTAAAGATTCCGTATCAGATAAGGCTGACTCTGGTGATAAACATCTGCCTTCCTCCATAGACTCCTCAGACTATTCTGACAGCACAGACCTGGGGCGTTTACCAGACGTTCTCTGTAAATCATCTTTTGTCACAAATGTGTCGGCAAGAGAGGTTTTTAACATAATCAAAAATTTCGCCATTTGATAAGGAAGTTGCAACTGTTGTTTGGCTAAACAATCCGTACAAGTTCCAGTAGTATATGATTCAGGCAGATCTATATCACAGGCAATACATTTAAAGATAGCTGAAGTTTTAGATTTTGATTTAGATTTAGAAGACTCAGAGTCTTTTCTGCTTTTGCTTGTCTCAGTCCTAAAATAGAAAAAAAACTCACTAGCTAAAGCTAATACAGACCTAATGTTATATAATACTTAACTACCTAGCTATTCTAACTCTCTAACTACCTAACAACAATACACTTACTATCTAATCTATATATAACTAATAAGAAAAAAGAAATTCTCTTACCCTGACCTCCTGGTCGGCTGCCGTTTGTCTTCAGACATAGTGATGCACTGAAGGCTCTCACCGACAGGGAAACCTCCTATGAAGGAGGTTTAAATAGATTCTGGTGTCCAGCACGCCTGTATGGAGGCTGCAGCAAGATGGCGGCACCCTTGGACTTCCTGTCCCCGCCAATTTGACTCCAGGTCACTTCCGCCGGAAGTGACCTATTCACACTACTGCCGCGCGGCAGGCAGATTCCCGGCCGCGCACTGAGAACAGCTGCGGTAATCGGAGCCCAGCTATACTTCTCTGAATTTTTGGCGCTCTTAAATGAGGAAGAAATACCCTGTCTTATTGGGCGTCTATTATGATGCCTAGATAAATTATAGTTTGATCTGGAATCAGATGACTTTTCTCGTAATTTATTAGCCATCCATGTAGCTCTAGGAAAGTGATGACTTTCCAAGTGTTTTGACGGTGCTGCTACAAGAAGGTTGTCTAGATATGGCCAGATGAATATGCCCTGTAGTCTGAGGACTGCTACTAATTGGGCTAACACCTTCATGAACGTGTGGGGAGAGGTTGAAAGGCCGAAAGGCAATGCCCTGTTCTGGAAATGTTCCCCGAAGATAGCAAATCTGAGGAATTTCTGGTGGCTTAAAAAAATGGGAATATGGAGGTAGGCATCCTTTAGATCTATAGATGCCATGAACACATTCTGAGGTAGAGATAAGGATGGTTCTGATAGACTCCATCTTTGAACTTTTATATGTTGATTTAAGGGTCTTAAGTCTAGTATGGTGCGAAACCCCCCTGAGCTTTTTTCCACAATGAATATCTTTGAATAACACCCTTTGAATCTTTGGTTGGCACTAACTGTATTACCCCCTGTTGAAGCAGTTCTTTTAAGTTGTTTAATAAGGGCTTGTGTTTGCTCCCTGAATCTGGGGGCAGGAGATTGGATGAACCAACCGATATTTTGTGCATGCAGGAACTTTATCTTGTATCCCTGATGGATAACAGAGTACCCACCTGTCGGTTGTTGTGGAGGTCCATAGATGGCTGAACTTCATAATACGTCCTCCCACACCTGCCATTGCGGGAGGGTTGAGGATGTTGGCGTCATTGGGACAAAAAAAAAATCGTCCCTCTCTGGGACCGAAAGCTGGTGCGTGATGGTCCCGGCTGAAACCTTCTGAGATAAGACCTGTCTGGCCTGTATGATCTTGCCTCCTTGTATTCGCTCTAAAAAGATCTGAAAAGTCTGTTAAAGAACGGTCTTTTTGGCTTGTCCTGAGGCAGTAAATTTGATTTTTCTCCTGAGGTTTTTTGGATTATATCATACAGTGTTGGCCTAAATAAATACTCTCCCATAAAGGGTATGGTTACAAGGTGATTTTTTGATTGGCTATCAGCTGCCCAAGGTTTGAGCCATAGGGACCGTTTGGCTACTGGCGTTGAGGCAATACACCTGGAGGCAAGTTTAATAATATCTAATGACGCTTCACACAAATTCAGTGGCTAACTGAATATCCTGTAATATTTTAGCCAAGTCTGCCCTTTTGACACCATCCGCCATATTCTGCTCTAGTGTACTACACCATGTTCGCATAACCCTGGAAGTTACAGCAGAAGCTACTGCTGGCCTCAGTGCTGCACCTGCCAGAGAATGTGTCTTTTTAAGACCTATCTCTACTTTCCTCTCCATATTATCTTTAAGCGTATTAGCGTCTTTCTAACGGGAGAGTTGTTTTCTTAGAAATACGGGATATGGCCGCATCAACCTTAGGCGGTTCATCCCACTTACAAGAATCCTCTACAGAAAAAGGATAAGTTTTAGATATTTTGTTAGCAGCACAAAATTTCTTATCAGGAGTTTTCCACTCCTCTAATACAACTACAAGGGACACTGGAAAAACCCTGACCTTTTTCTTTGTTTCTTGAAAAATAAGATCCTGTAAAAACGAATCTTCTCTAGATTCTTGAACATTAAGTGTTTTATAAATAAGCTTTAACAAATTCTCTACTAAATCAAGGTTAAGTGAACATGTTTCTTGAGGTGGTAAAGATTCCGTATCAGATAAGGCTGACTCTGGCGATAAACATCTGCCTTCCTATATAGACTCCTCAGTCTGTTCTGACAGCACAGACCTGGGGCGTTTACCAGACACTCTCTGTAAATCATCTTTTGTCACAAATGTGTCGGCAAGAGAGGTTTTTAACATATTCAAAAATTCCACCATATGATAAGGGGGTTGCAACTGTTTGGCTAAACAATCCATACAAGTTCCAGTAGTATATGATTCAGGCAGATCTATATCACATGCAATACATTTAAATATAGCTGAAGTTTTGGATTTTGATTTAGAAGACTCAGAGTATTTTCTGCTTTTACTGGTCTCAGACCTAAAATAGAAAAAAAAAAACTAAAGCTAATACAGACCTAATATAATATAATCATTAACTACCTAGCTATTCTAACAATACACTTACTATCTACTCTATATATAACTAATAAGAAAAAAAGAAGCTCTCTTACCCTGACCTCCTGGTCGGCTGCCGTTTGTCTTCAGACATTGTGATGCACTGAAGGCTCTCACCAACAGGGAAACCTCCTATGAAGGAGGTTTAAATAGATTCTGGTGTCCAGCACGCCTGTACGGAGGCTCCAGCAAGATGGCGGCGACCTCGGACTTCCTGTCCCCGCCAATCTGCCTCCAGTATTCACAGTAGCACCGAGAACAGCTGAGGTAATCGGAGCCCAGCTGGAAAGGAGGCCGGCAGGCACCTTCTGCTCCCGCTATCCCCAGGAGGGCAGACCGGAGCTCAGACAAGACAGACCCTACACCTACTCTGGTACTAGGAACACAGGAAATAAAAAGACACCGGGGAAAGGAAGAGGAGGTCCCTTTATACTACCACCGGGTCTTCTTATTTCCTGTCCTGGTACCAGAGAAGAGGAGAATTTCCCATTGTGTGTGCTGCCATGGGGGAGGAGGAAGAAAAGTATGTCCTGCATTTGCAACTCCTCCTTAGACTCCACTATGTTTAAAGATTTATGTGTAAATTTTTGCAAATTATCTACTAAATCTAGATTAAATGACACAGCAGCTTGATAAGTTTGCTGCTCCCCTTCTGAAGCTTCAGATCCTACCCAGAGACCCACCTGTTGTTCTGGTTTCAATTCATCTGAAATATCACTAAGCACTGCTCTGGGCCTTTTCATTGAGAATATTAGATCATCTTTTGTAATAAGTGTTTTCCAAGGCGTTTGTGCTGATGGTTGCGGATGTTCTGCTAACACACATTCCGAACACAAAGCCCCTGCAGAGTCTTCTGGCAGCAATTTGTCACATAATATAGAATGGTTTAACCAAATCCTCTTGTTTGCTTTTCAGAACAGTTTTCTCCTTGCTGGTTTCTGACCCTAAAAGCACAAAGTCTAAGCTAACTAACTCAATATATATTATAAAGATAAACAGAACCTGCCAGACTTCCTAGCCTGAGGTCATTTTTCCTCCATAGTGAACATCCCAGCATGCGGGTAATCCACAGAAACAGAGGCAGATTATGGCACCAACCGCTTTAAACAAAAAAAAACAAAAACAAAAAAAACACCTCCTGTGCAACAGACACCCTTCTGCCCACTTTAATCACAAATAAAGCCAGGCTTCACAGAAATGGCCGCTAAACCGTTCCTCTAGTGCTAGCCATGGCAGCATAAAACTGCTGACATAATTTCCACCCACGGTGATCAGGGCAGGCATAGAATGATGCCTTGGGGCCACTGAGCACCAGAGGCCAGTCTTCCCACATCCTTATTGACTGTTGCAGCACCACTGTATTGAACCAGTGCAACGGGAAAACTATATTGTAAAGAGAACATAAATATTTGCTCCCCTCTTTGCACACGCTGCCGCTCCTAACAGGAAAAAGAGAAAACACAGTTAGGAGGAAGGAGGCTACCCATTTTCTCTTTTTTCCTACTTTAGTGCCTAATAAGGAAGTTAACCCTTGGTGCGTGCTGCCGGGGGAAAACCACAAACCTTTTGAGCCGCAAATTTGACACGTCTGGTCTAAAACATTAATGTTATAGACGCTATTTAGCTGTAGAATAGTTTTGCAAAGCATCAAAAGTTGAATGCGTAGGCAGTATTTATTTACAAGATTGTTTCTAAAAACGGATTGATTTGTAATAAAGAAATGGAGTAGCTAAGTTGCCTGGATCTGCAAAATTAAGTCTAGTGGAAAAGTCTTAACTTGAAGAAAGGTTATGTTGTGATTTATTGTCATTTATAACAAGTAAGATAAGCTTTCGATTAAATTGTTAGCAGTGCTTGCAACCGTAGAACTGGTTAACATTTCATTAAACAGAATAAAAAAAAAAAAAAAAACTCATCACTTTGGATCACCAAATTAATGGTGTAAATATTTAATGTGCAAAATCCATTTGTACTTTTATGAATTTAAAATTGTACATTAAGCAGCAGGTGGGTGTGTAGACCTCCCATAGTGATGCAGTGAGGATACAATGTTATTGGTTAAGACAATTGTTTCAGGTGTGTGCGTAATTACTACAAGAACATTTTTGTTATTTTTTTTTGCTTACAGTTATTTCCTGGCCCAGAGTATCAATTCAGCATTGCAGCTGGTTAAAGACCCATTATGTTAAAATTGTAAAGTGCTATGTGAGCTGATGGCGCTATATAATGACCTGTTAATAAATAAATAAATAATAAAACTACATTATTAATGGAAAGTACTGAGTAACTGATGCATTAAAGTATAAACAAATCACTAAAAACTAGTGTTCCCACCTTTGGCTTTTTCCGCGGACGACCTCTACCACGTTTCTCATTTGTATCTGCCAATTCTCCCTTTCCAGAGGTTTTAGCTTTTGAGTCACTCATGATGAAATTTCTGCAAGACATATCATTTACTGAGTTTACAGTTCATAAATGATGTTACTTAGTCAAGCAGACAACTCTTTAATATCTCTTGATCACACAGTTTATCATAGCAAATTCTTAAGAAATTAAAGAAAACTTTAGAATCCAGGTTCAATTTGCATATACAATTGACAGTTTACTTTAAAAATAATGTTATATCGCTATTTTGACACGGATACAGCCTACAGCTTATTGTTGGCTGCATCACTGTTGACACTTGTTAAACAAGTCATTTCAAATGTTCCTATTTCAACAAGGTGCCAGTATCACATACCTTTAGTGTTATTAGTGCTAGGCTTCTAGAAAGGGAAGGTTAGGGCAAAGCTGCAGAAAACTGAGGGTTAGGATAGGATTAAGGTTGGGTTATGGCTCTAGATAGAGTTAGGATGAAAACTTACCTGTCATCAAGGAATTTTTAGAGCCCAAAGGCAGACACCATATGAGGAAGAAACTGCCGGCAATTGCCGGTTGTTGCTCCCAGCCACAGGATGATCTGTTGCAATACAGATGAAAGCGCCAAACTATTCAACATATATATAATTTTACAGTAGGCTACATACATAAAACTGAAAAACCATTTTAATATACACATTATATAAGCTCTATTATCATCTAGACACTAAAAATGGCATCTTTGCTGCCTCGGCAATCACTGTCACCCCTGATACAGTCGACAGCTTAGTGTCAGATGTAACAACGCCAACACTTGTTTAATAAAGAATATTTCTATATAGAACAGGTACCACGTTGAATATTCCTTTTTTGCTAAAGTACCCGTTCCACATGCCGTAAGCAAAGTCAATCAGTTAACTAAAAGGTTACATTTACTGAGTGCCTTCCTGCAGAGCCGTAGCTAGAAATTTGCGCCAGGGGCAATTAGAAAAAATGGCACCCCCAAACTTGAATTGTTTAACCTTAAAAATGAACTTACTTTGGCTTTGCACCCTGGCCCACCAACCCTATTGCACACCCCTAGTTACAGCCCTGACTCCTCCTTCTGCTAGGATTATCGGTCCCAGCAGGAGAGGTGTATGTCACTGGTAACAGTGTATGTCCCTGGCAGGAAATAGTCATGTTTATCAGGCCACCTCCTGCTGTGATCAGTAATCATCACAGTGTATGGCCAGCTTTAGTGTTGCTATACAATAAAGATACTCATGCACTGCACAATTCAATATCTACCTGTACCAAAGATGCTGAATCGGTGGCAAGTTTCTAGCGCATCAAACAAAATATTTACAGCACCAAGGAATGTATAAAGACATTACAGCCCAGATCCTGACCTACGACCGCCAGTGGACTTACGTAAATCAGTTGCCCAAGTCCCCTGTGTCAGAACATCTGCGTGCGCCAGATGTTTCAACTGCGCAAGTACGGACGTATGTAACTAAGTTACGTACGACAGTATTTACGCAGAAAGGGCTGACCCTTCATTTATGATAGCCGTATCCCTGCCATAGACAGAGATAGCCATTTAAATGAGGGGTTGGGGGCAGGGAAGCCACATTACAACTAGTCGTAAAATTTAAGGTAACAATCTGGATATGCAAGTGTCCAGATTTACTACCGACAACGGGGAGTTCAAGGTGCGTGTACTCCCCACTACGGGTGCATAACTACAGACCCCACACGCACGTAAATCGCGCAGGGGTCAGGTTTTAGGCCTATATGTCAGTTGCTGTGATAAAATGGAATTAAAGTTTGGTACTTGTTTATT